>AWVV02004055.1:0-23307 GCA_000500205.2 Phytophthora lateralis | reverse complement strand
ACCGCGAACCTTGAATCCGAAATCGTACGCACCCCGAAGTACCGGTGGCGTTCCCCTGAGGTAGTCACGAGCCTGTTGTTCATGTTCAAGTATACATTGAGGGTCCTTACCTTCGTGATCAGGATGGCCAATCGTGTCGTGAATCCGCCTCTCGATTGCAGTCGGACGGAACGTTTTGGCGGTACGTGCGCGAACCTCGTCGATCGTGTCGCGTGCGAGATCTGCGTGGTCCAGGTGCACCTTAGCCATCTGGCGATTTTGGCGCTGTACGGCCAACTTATCTTCCTCTTCATCTTCTTCATCCTCATCCGCGTGGCGATGTTATGGGCAACTCGCCATCAGACGCGTTACTCGACAACTCGCTGGACGGCTTGTGGCATTTTGGTGGACGTCCCTCGCCGCTGCTGCTTGTGGGTTTGCGCTTGGTTGCTTTAGTCCGACTGGTTTCTGGTGGAGCTACGAACATACTGGCGTTCCTTTTAGCCTTCCGCTTCATTGCACAGTCCAACACATGCTGGCGTGGGACTGATACTACTGCGAGCGTGTCAGGGCGAATCATCGGCACTTGTGCAGTTGGTTCAAATGGCACAGTCAATTCGTGCGCCGCCTTTGCCGATAAACCCGAGCGACTCTTGGCGCATAATGCGCGGACTTCGACCAATTTACCCCGTAGTTAAGGGCTGCCGAGTTTGTACCGGCTGCCACTTGGAGAACGTAATCTATCCAATCCACTTTGAGTACGTTGATTGGCTGGCGCAGTGCGAGTTTGCTAACATCGTTTGCATGCCGAAGATGGAGTCTTGCATCGCAGCCCGACATACTGTAGCCCGTCACTATCGCGTAAGACCATGCGTCCATGTCAAGACCTTCAGGTTGTATGAACGCCACGGGAAAGCCGACAAACGTGCCCGGCCACAGTTTGCTCTCATCGCTGTTCACAAGGCGGTGGCGAATGATCTCAACTGTCGATTGGATCCAAGAAGTCCTCATCCGCTCCGTCAGGGTCAATCAACTTTACGTGCACGTTCGCTCCATCAACGTGAGTGACCCGTACATAGTGAAACTCTTTCAGCGCTGGTACTTGTGGAGGGCCCAGGTACGCCAGCGAACCAACGGCGACAGCCGCGGGAGGCATTAGCCGCGAGCGAGAAATTCGCGAGTGAGAAGCTATCTGCCGACTGCTTACGCTGTGTCTAACGGTCTACCTTCGGCGATGTTCTCTTGAGTGGGAAAGGAGACTTGCCGTCCGGAAAACCATATATCCATACGGATATCTTGCATTTCGGTTTGGGGATTGCGGTACTTGGCTACGCTGTTACCATCGTCCAAGTTCTTCAACTACGTACGAAGAAGACTCGAAATCCATCTGGTAGTCGGTCCATCAGCTCCTTCAACACTATGAAAGTGAGGGTGCAAAAGATCGTCGTGGATGCTGCGAGTGAGCTATCACGCAGGGAACTCACATCGTCTGCGGCAAAATTAGCTGTTTCACTTAGTCAAAGCGAGAATCCCCGACGAAAACTTGTGGTAAGTGGCTCACCAAAGGGCTCCAAGGACTAGAGAACTGAAATTTTGGCTTTTGTTTGTGAACACAGAATATCTGCATCAATAGTGTCGATTTGGTTATTGAAGCTTATTGAAGCAGTCTTACTGCTCCAGATCCTCGAAGCCGGGACGCCAGCTATACTAATATCCGTCTTTACGACTATCGTTGTAGCCAACGCGTTGTCCTGTATTACCATGATGTTTCTACCCAGCAAACACACAGGACTGGCTGAAATACTTCTCGACGTTTTGTAAGTTGTCATTTTCTGTATCAATTGACACTTTACTGTAACTTGTTCTTACCTGTCGTGACTGCTTCAGCTTTGACTTTCTCATCGCTGTCGGATATCCGATCATTGTTCTCGCTCATTGCTTCTCAACATTTACATTTGACCACGACAAGCTGGCAATCAACCTCCAAGTATTTCGTGCTGGCTCGTTTGAGACATCTGCAAGCGTCGTTGCTGATCCGGTGCAAACAGACATTATACACAAGAGTCTGAAGCTGCTTCGCGTTGAAAGTGTGCTGGATATGTTTGTACGGGTCGGTGTCAACCTCATGTTCTGCTTTCGACTATATCGCCTCGAAAATCGGATTCCAAAGTCCGACAGTATCCTCCCAAGTGTGTACCCGAAGCGGCATCATTTTTCTGCGTTAGTGATGCTTGCCTTTGTGATGGCTCTTACTGTATTTGTCGAAGAAAGTGTTCGGACATCAACTTTGGCGTGCGAGACTCATTCGGAATGCGTCGTGAAAGCTCATCGATGGATAATTGTGACACGTGGGTCAGCAATGCAGTGCCCGTGCTTGACGCTGATCGATAGTGACGTCGCCCCCAAAACCTACAGCGAGTGGATTAGCCCAATTGATGTAACTGAGAAAGTGGCGCAACTAGCGACGACGTGGGACTTACAGACTATCAAGTTGGTAAATCGCTACCTCCCAGCATTCCCTGAAGAGCTACGAAAGTGTACCAAGATGACCCATTTGTGAGTTTGTAGGGTTTCGATACTATCCGCACGGTACCGTGTTAACATCTGCCTGTTTTCGTTGTAGGTCTATGGTGTACACGCATACCACAACTCTGCCAAGCTGGGTGCGAGAATTCACCAAGCTTCAGTATATGTACGTTACTTGCCGTGCCGGAAGAAAATCGATAGTAGTTTAACTAGTTTGTGCGCTGTTGCGAATGCTCGAGCTAGTCATTTTGAAGGCACTGCTTTCTCATCGCTGGTGTCTCTACCGGAGGGCATGTTCGACGAAATGAGCGCTCTCACTTTCATTCACTTCGGTATTCACCTACCTCTCACGCAGCTCCCGTCCTTCGATGGTTTGGCCAGTCTCAAGTCACTCACATTGGCGTTATTATTCTCGCTTATCGAGTTGCCGTCGGTCGACAAGCTAGTAAACCTGGAGCGTGTTGTGATTGCCAGTCTAGTAAGTATCGACAGCCTTCCGGACCTCTCGCACCTGAAAAAACTCACCGCATTTGCAGTCGTTGATCGCGCTACCTGGTGCTGTAACGGGTTCCTCAGTGACTGTGACTTGCAAAGTCCACATTGTCTGCCGCATCCTTTGTGGGGAACGCCTGCAGCTTCGTGTCTTCCCGTGGATTGGACAGACGATCGGCCTACACAAGGAACGTACTGAAGAAATACTCAAGTAGTATTTGTGGTGGTTTGATACTTCCTGGTACCGCTGAGGGTCCTCCAACGCAAGAGGGCATGGACCAATGCAATGGCACTTTGTACCGGGAATGCAAAGTACCAGGACACCAGGACATCGAGAAGCGATATGCTATCACGCTCGGTTGATGGGAATCTCGTGCTCGGAGAACCCGTATCCGATTGAAATGCGCCGCGAGCAGATCCAGCGTGGCGTGGGTGATTCTTGTGATCCTGACTATGAGGCATGGCTTGGATGTAAGAATCGCTAACACAAAACAATGCATTGCGGTCGAGAACGTAGTCATATTTCGGATAAGGAGCAAACTACCACAAAACCCAGCAGAGTCCTACATTTGAAGGCAGAGCTCAGTCAATAAATGCCGCCACGGCAAGAGAGGAAAGCTCATCAATTAATACTGGAAAGAGGAAGAATTCAATAAGGACACTATAATGGTAACCTCGAAGATGAAAGCTTCAGGTGGGACTTTTGTAGTGGTGAAAACGGTAATTGATATGTCGTTTACTCCAGGTTCTCAACTCCTGAAGGTGTGGCGGAATTCCTCATCGAAGGTGTAATTCATCTGATGAAGGAGTCATGCTCCACAATGGAGGGTTCGCGACGATCTCCTTCAAGAATCGTCATCTTCCGATCCATGAGGCAATCCCGACTGCGAGGTTTAAGTAAGTTATATTTGGTTTACAAATGCAGCAGCTTTCACCGATGACTGTCCGATTCTGTAGTCGCAGCCTGCAACTACAACAGAAAGACGAGGTTTTTGCTCGTTTTGGTCAATTGAAACTGTAACAGCTATAACAAGAGGTCTATGTTGGGGGAGACGTACACTTCACCAGGAGCCTGTCCAGACGAATTGACCATTTTCCGAATCAAGTTGTTCGCAATGGCTGGTGAACAGCATGCGAATGCCAAATCGCGAGGGGGTCAGGAGTCATTAAGTGATGTCTCTCCGACTTTGCCGTCATCTCCGGTAAAGAGTGGATTCAGCGCACATAAAAGACTGGGGCCATCTCAACCTGTTGCGAGGATGAAGAGTTTTTCGGTGTTATCAGCGACCAATCCAGCAGTGCGACAAACACTGAATTCGAAAACAAAAGTATAGCCAGAGCCAAATGAGGTTCGTCTTCGGGATGAAAGTAGCGTTCGACCACAGCGAGGATCTGAAAGCCAGGGCACCTCCATAGTATCGTCACGTTGGGCAACGTTGGGACTGAAAGTTTTGGTAGGATTCATGGCGTTCACTTGTTTCGGTTGGTCGGTGTGGCTCATTCTCTTGACGATCAATCCGAACGACACGGTGAACTGGGTCATGAAGACTGAAACCTTCGACAATGGGTCCTTCTGGCTCATGGTTGATCCTCCAGGAGTTATGAGAGCATTCTCTGTATGCGGGCTTTCACTGGTAGCGATTGCTTACCTCTCGGTCATTTTCAAGTTACTCAGATGGCAAAAGCGCGTCAGGAAAGCTGTGCGTCCATCTCGACTTGAATCGATGAAATCGAATTTACGCGAAGGTATTATGACAGTGCCAATGACCCGACAAAGAAGCAAAGCAGCTATGCTTCTCACACAAACAGTTTTGCTGCTCGTGAAAGAAGACGCCTACGCTGTGAAAATCGCGGTAAGTACTGCTAGCAGATAAAGGTATTGATTCTCATCTAATGTCATACAATTGTGTTGGGCACTCGCGCAGAGAGTCTGGATCAAAGTTGCTGATCTGGTTGTGGAATCGGCTATGTTGTACCAAATTCTCGAAGCAGGATCCCCCCTAGCACTCGTCACGACATTCACAGCAATTGTAGGGATGAATGCTCTCTCGTGTGCGTTTATGATGTTTCTTCCTAAGGATTTTACTGGGTTGACTGAAGCCGTCGTCGACACGGTGTACGTTTATGAATTTCGATGCATGGACATGATATCACGCACTAACGTTTTGTCCAGTTTTGACTTTTTTGTTGCCGTAGTGTACCCGATGCTGATGGTCATCTATTGCTTCTCCTCTTTCAGGCTTGATCACAAGAAAATTGCGATTAATCTGAGCGTTTTCCCAACGGGTTCGTTTGAAAGGAATGCAAATGTGATCGCAGACCCCGTTCAGACCGGAATTATCTACGAAGCCTTGAAATCGCTGCAAATCTTCTCGTTCTGGGATTTCTGCTTACGTGTCAGAGTTCTTCTCATATTCTCTCATCGACTGTCTCGCGTAGCCGACGTGAATCAAGATCCAAGCAAACGACCAGGTCGACTGTACCCCAAACGTCATTTCGTTTCTGCTACTGTATTGATCCTCTTCACGATCAGTTTATTCATTTTTGTATACAAGAGTGTGTGGACTTCAGCGGATGCGTGTCTACCTCATCCCGAGTGCGCTGTCAAGGCACATCGATGGACAATTGTAGAGCACGGATCGCAGACGCAATGTCCGTGTCTGGCGCTTATCGACGGAGATTTAGCTCCAAACTCTTTAGGTAGCTGGTTACAACCTGAAAACGTCACCTCCAAGGTTATGCAGCTTGCGTCGACGGGGGATCTGAAGACTATCCAGCTCACAAATCGCTACTTCCCAAAGCTTCCTGACGAGCTTCGACGCTGTCGTCAAATGCGTCACATGTACGTAAGCCCTCAGCACTTCTCTGTCTTGTATACTAATATGAATGCTTTGTATCGTAGATCCCTAGTTTACACGCACACGGAGAGTATGCCGACCTGGATCAAGGAGTATATTAATCTCGAGTATCTGTACGTCCATTTTAACCACTCAGTTGCTGACAAGAGAAGAAAGACGCCGCTTCATTTTCATCTTGACTATTTACTGTGTATCGTTCACGAAATAGGTATATGGAGGGGACATTTGGTAGCTCACTGCTCGAGCTACCGAACGCAATGTTCGACGATATGGCATCGCTCACGTTTATCCACATGGGGATGCACATTCGGCTTCAGAAACTTCCATCCTTTGAGGGTCTCCAGAATCTCAAGGCGCTCACACTGGCAGTGTTCGTCTCGCTCGTTGAGTTACCAGCGTTCAAGAATCTCAACAACCTTGAAAGGTTGGTACTGTCTTATCTGCCAAGGATTGACACGATTCCAGATTTGAGCTCAGTGCAGAAGCTTCAAGCGTTCTCTGTAAACGACCGAGGCACTTGGTGCTGCAATGGGTTTCTCGGAGAATGCAACCTGGAGGATGATTTTTGTGCGGGTAATCCATTCTGGGGAATTCCACCTGCTTCGTGCCTACCGTCAACTACTACTGCCTCAACTGAGACAAAAGCAGTCGTCAAGAAGTTCTCCTCTACCGTTTGCAGAAAAGAAGAACCAAACTCTCCTGGACCAGGTTTTCCATCTCCGGAAACTATCGCTGAGTGCAATGGGGTTCTGTATCGAAAATGCAAGCTTCCTGGGGCTAAGGAGGCGATGTGCTACAATGCAAGATTCATGGCAATCTTCTGTATGCCGGATCCGTACGTGATTGAGATGCGACGCCGGCAAATTCGGCTGGGAGTGGGTGATGCCTGTCACCGTGAATACGAATCGTGGCGTGGTTGCGAGTTAAATCAATAACCTAGTATTAATAACATTCATGTTTTGTTGCTTTACAGTACCTTCTCGCTGCAATCGGATATTTTAAGTAGATATTTGAACTGATATTCTACAAAGCGACCACAAGAGCTACGAAATACTTCAGTAAGCACTTGCGGCTTTGGACAAACATTTGGCTGAAGCATTTGAGCTGTAGAGCTAACAAAACAGAATCGCGCCGTTCGGTTAGTCAAGTCTATAACAATTCTAAACGTCAGATGAACTTTGCTCCCATTTGTCTGACGTACCTACAAGAGAAAAGCGCAAATTTGTGAACAAGTTCCACTTGATGAGATTATCCGACATGATCAACGCGGACAACGACTGGATCGAGTACATCCAAAGAAGCTGGTCGTCAGCAAGTTTTCTGCTGTGCTTGCTGAATATTGTTGGGTCGAACCTACACGAGATAAAATGTCCAGTTGTTGAAGTACGTTTGTCGGCTCTTTTGAGGGTAGCAATCCTCACAGCGGCGACTGCTGTTGCATCAGCTACAGTGCCCTTCAGCAACCTAGAGTGCGAAGTATGACCAGGGCCAACGAATTGCATCAGTCAGCGCCTGGAGATCAATGATTCATAATATTCATTGGCCAAGTCCTCTTCGCTATGACACTTTTCTTCACCTTCGTTACATGAGCAGTGGCCGTGCAGCTTCACGTTCGAGGCGCTGGACTGTCTCTAAGAGCCACTCGAAATTGTGCTGTTGGGCGATGCGCCTCAGCAAGCGCAGCGTCTCGAGAAGCGATTCTCGGACCCCAGGCATCAATGCGTACGTGCCTGAGCATGGGCAGTATTCTCGCATTTTGTGCTCAGCGGGCAGATGGCACTTCCGACAGTACAAGTCTTGCAGCTGGTAGGCCACGGACTGCGCCTGAACCATTTCCACGAGCCGCATCTCGAAAGCAGTCTTGTCGTACAGCGCAAAGCATCGAGGGCAATGCCACGCAGACGCAGTTTCGGCATCCTCAGCATTTTCTTGTCCCTCCTCGTCTTCATCAGAGCGTGACGCGCTTCCCTTGAAAAGCTGGGGGTCTCGACACAGATCAACGGACCGACACAAGTTGCAGCACAGGCAGATAACATCCTGCACGGTGAACGACAGCGACGGGTTCCGGAACTGAGCCTCATCCCCAAACTCGCTTGTGCGTAACAACTTGAGTAACGTGCGCCTCATCTTGCCTACCTGGGCCTCGACGTTCGGCTCCAGCTTGAAGACCGCACACACAAACTTCACGAGCTCCAACGCGGGGGATTCCATTGGGAGATGTGAACCTGCAAAGACTGGGAAACTGTCCCGGTCCATGTTGTACGTCAAAATCTCGGGAACTAGACGCAGCATCTTATCCGAGAAATACGACGAAACCAGTCGTTGTGAGTACTTTGCAAGCGGGTTCAATTGCTTTTCGTCATCGTCAAGTGGCTGCTCGTCTGGGTCCTCCGCAACATCGTGCTTGGCGTCACCACCCTTTAGAAGTCTCTGAAGTTCGCGAAGTTGGAACTCGGCTCGCCGACGAATGAATTGACCCACTAGGATCAGGAAGTATTCATCAACTCCGCGTGGGAGATAGTTGGCAATGTTCCAGTGAGACACAATCTCGAGAGGCTTCGTCTCACCGCTGCCTTCGGGATCGTGGTCACTATCCTTCTCTTGTTCTTCCTCCGGCACCACGTCCTTGAGAAGAATACAGCCATAGTTCTCTGCATCCATGAAGAAGAGGTTCGAAAAGTACTTCTTCGGGGTAAAATTAAGGACCTGGAAGAGTTCATTGGACAGCACGGTCTGAAGGATGAAATTGAGATACGTCTGCGCGTCGCGCACCGACTTCTTCTTGGTGCACACGATGATCTTGCTAAAGTCGGCGTAAACGATCTGGGATCCCAGACGCCGGAACTCAGCAAGTAGCTGCAAAAACAGTTTCTCCATAAGTCGTTTTACCATCGCGTGCAGTGCCGGATCGAAGCTCAGCGAGTTCGGTGAGCACAGCCACCGATAGAACTGCTGCAGGACGTGGTCTGCGAATTTGTTGCGGCTGGCCAAGAAGTCCTTGAACAGCGTAGTAACCATCACACGCAGGAGTCGGAATGCTTCGTGACAACTCTCCTCAGCATCGCCTTCCGCTACTGCAGGACCAGAACTTTCAGCCTTGGTGTCAGGTTCACCATCAGTGTTGCCATCAAAGTCGATCTCCATCTGATGTGCAACTCCCAGACCTTCGATGCTGTGGATTTGTGAAGCCACAAGAATTGCATTGACGGCGAGACCATCCAACTCCAGTTCGACGCACACATCAATAAAAGATCCTTTTTCGCACACCACGACCGATGTGTCGACCCGGTGTTGTGAGATCATTTCACCCTTCTTTGGTGCAGATTGTTGGGCCGATCCAAGTAGCGACTGACTGAAGAGCTGCTGGAACTGCTGTTCCTGCTCCTTTCCACCCAGATCGGGCAGCGACGTCGGCGAATGCCACCACAGATGTTTGTGCTTGGTCAAGATACGCGAGTACAGGGTGTCCAGAATAGCAATGGAGTGGTCTCCCGTAAAGTTCCCAACTGGCAAGTGTGCATACCGCGCACAGTCAAGCACGTCCGAATAGTACTGAGTCATCTCGAAACACCGCGTTAGCATCTTTTCTCCCATGAGCTTGCGCCATGTAAGAGCCGGGAATAGCGTGTCTTCTTCGTTCCATGGCAACATTGCGATGGGGAAGCTGTGAAGGCCTTGTATTTTCTCGCGAAGTCGCTTGCTAGATGGAATGCACGTCTGCGCAACCACGATCGTCGGCTTAGGAGCTAGCTGCTTGTTCGAGGCCAAGCGAGCAAGGGTAGCATTCACACCGGAGAAAGCTTCTTGCGCTGTTTTCACAACATGTGCCTTGAATGAGCAGCTTTGAATTGGGGCAACACCACCTTCCTCCTGAGATTCTTGTAGCAGTTGTTCAAAGAACTGTTTCAAATCTGATCCTCGCGACTTGACGGTGGAGAACGGGTCCACGTACCAAACGTTGGCATCCCCCTCACTGAAGGTGCTTCCTAGGTTGCCGGCACTGACATAATCATCTTCCTCCTTCAACACAATCAGACTCACAATGGCGCGCTTCTTTTGCTGCGCAAAATAGAGCAATACTCGCCTCATAAGTGAATTTGGCGGTGCGGATGCTTCTCGATTCGCCATTAGCGAGCGCTGAGGCTCCATGAGATACGAAGCCTGCGCTGTAGACTGGAACTGCAGGTCGCTTAGTTCGTACTCTTGATTCGTGCTGGAGAGGTGCGGGTTCACAACCTTTGCCACACATCCAAGCGCACAAACAGCTCGGGTCAAAGCAGACACCTGCAGCTCGTACACACCCTTCACATGAGGATCTCCAAGAATCTGACTAATCTCCTTGTGGTACTGCTGGTACTGTCGCTCGCTGAGCATTACCTCCAGCACTGACTGGGGTTTGGATGAATAGTGCGGCACAATCCGAGATACACGTCGAGCACCAGGTAGCTGCAATAATAAATTCTCCTGATCAACTTCTTCGCATGTGATGTAGAAAACGCGCGGCATCTTTAGAGTAATACGCTGAAGCATCTGAGAATGTGCAGTAAGAACCCAGCAGGTAAATAGTCCGCCTTGCTCTTGCTGAACCTCCACAATCTGCCAGTATTCGCGCTGAAGTGCGCTGCCCGCATCGAAAACAAAATTTTCCATACCAACACCGTTTCCTTTTGCTGCAAGTGTTCTAGTAGATCCGCTTTGAAAACGTTTTGCGCTGCCGTGTGCATTATTGGCCATGCCAAATCCACCAGCACCACCAAAGCTGCGCATCCGTTCTTCGCGCTCTCGTCTTCGCTTGCCAAGCATGGACTTCCACTTCTTCTTTCGGTTCTTCAGCCAATCCGTGAACGGAACTTCTCCTAGCTTAACATTAGCCGCTGGCACGTCTTCCATATCATCGTCATCGATTTCTTCGATTGTACTACTACTGGTGTCATTTTCATCACTTGTTTTATTCCCTCGCTTTCGGTGCTGGGGCTTTTTCGGTCGTGATGGTGGTGCCCCCTTCATCAAATCCTCCATATCGATCAGTTGGGCGACATAGTCTTCATTATCAGCACCCTTGGCTGCAGTTTTAAAAAACTGTTTCATATTTCCTTGCTGGTGCTTCGCATTCTTCTCACGCACTTGCTTCCTCATCCAGTCCGGCAACTCAATCCGAGGTACCGGGTTTCTCACATTCTGAAAAGCAGCAGGGAGAGAAATAATTTTCTGAACCGTCGATGCAAAACGCGTACGATAGTAGTCCCAGTCGAGAATCGAACGAATGTCGAAGTCCTGGAGGTGCGGGTCCTTCAACCACTTCTTCAGGAAGTGCCGCTTAACCGCATCCTCTGTCGCGAAAATGGCTGTAGGGATAGCACGCTCCGTGACCTTTTCACCATAAGGACGGGAAACAATGATCATCTTACAAGTTAAGCCCTTGTCCTTGATCATTTCTTCACCAAGGAATTCGCCCAACCGTCTGGCCGTTGTGATAGACGTAGATTTTTGACCTTCATACTCATCCAGCTTGCCAGACATACTCTTGTTTTCTGTAATCAGCGCCATAAGCTCTTCGTCATCCATCGACTTGCCTCTGGTATCAATCACATCAAGCCAACGGTTCGCACACTTGGCAACAGATGCGTAGCACTCTTCCAGGCTGTCGCCGTCGAGGAAGCATTCGAATACTTGCGACTGGAACGCCTTAATAAGCTGTAGTTCACCTCGTCGCTTGAGTTCGAAACCCTTGAGCTCGGCGAGAGAGTGATCAAAGTTGAACACTGCATAACGCTTTTTGAGCAGCTTTCCCTCCTCAGTAGATGCAGGAAGCACCATGGCCTTGTAAGGCCCATCCACTTCGAAAAGGATGGAACATTCCTTGTGCGTGTTATACTTTCCCGTGGCCGGGTCCAACTCGTGATACTGCGGGTTCGTGAATTTCGCATGTACATCTGCGTTTAGCATCACGCACGGATACGAAATGCTTCTAGAGCCACCGTCCTTAAGCTTAAACGAAAACGTTTCCGGGAACGATTTGGGGAGAATAGCCCAAATACCATCCGTATCCAGCTCGAGCGGACGGCCAATCTGTTCCACAAGCTCACGAGCTCCAGTAATAATGTTGGAACCCGTGTGCGTCACGATACCAGCCATTTCCATCGAATGCCATCGAGCTCCCTTGCGCATGACATAACCATAGAACGAGTTTAGAATACACTTGTGTGCTAGCTGCAACGAGTCGTACACGAGGCACTTGTTTTGTGCGTCAATCTTCGCGAGCAGGTCCTTCGATTCCGCGGCTTGGGAGACTTTTTTCTTCCAAATTTTAGTGAGCCCTTTGTATTCGTAACGGCGGTCACGGAAAGCACGGACTGTGTTCACATAAAATGGGTTTTCACGCATACAAACGGTAGCAGATCGCTTTTGCTCCTCCGTCACTTTGGTCTTCTTGTATACACTGGAGCAGTAAGACTTGAATCGCTGTTTCAGCAGCAGCTCTTGTTTATCCGTAGGAAGTTGAGCAAATGGCAATGAGGCGTTGATGTTCTTCTTTCCTGAGTCCGCATTGGCTGCGCCACTCGGCTTGTCCACGGAGAAATTTTCGTATTCAATCTGCGTCTTGATGGAATAATACTCTGGTCGTGTGGCGGGGTAAAAATCACCGCGCCACACCCAGTCCATTTCACGCTGGCAAGACGCATCTTTCTGCTTGATCGCTGCTCGACCGCACTCAGTATTATACGCGCATGCTGCACAATCTGCTTCGTTAACAATCGCGCATGGTTGCAAACGGTTCGTCAAAATAATATTCGGGTACATTGCGGCCACATCCAAATGGTAAATCAGCGGTTGTTCCTTCCGGTTTGGTCGCTCACGAAGCGCTACAAGACGGTCAACAATGTCCTTTTTCACTTCGTGGTAATTGGCAACACGGTCAAGTGGCACGTCCATTTCAATCTCCAAAGAGAATCGGAGATCGCGGTCAATGTTGTCAATCAACTGCTGGAACGCACTTGGTACTAACTGGAAGTCATACAAGAAGTCAGCACGAAAGACACCAGATTCCAAACATTCCACGTGGCCACCGACATAGGTCTCGCTCTCCACGAGGTGTCCCTTGTAGAACTTTTCTTCACGAGCAGAGCTTTGCTTGTTCGGGCAAACAATGTTTCCTTCGAATGCTTCAACCATCAGCAAAGCCTCACAAAGTGTACCAGATCCTTTTCGGAGCACATCTTCGGAGCCCAGGGGAATAATCGTGCACAGCGAGAACACGAACAAGTGCACATATTTGTCGTAAAGGTAAAACGTGGCAACAGCGTCGGAGACAGAATACGACGCCATTTTCAGCGGCTCGTCGCGGGCCAGAGCAACCATGTCTTCTGCGTCCACCTCGACAGGATCGTACCCGAGTTTGTACTTCGTCACAGCCTTCAAGCCCTGACTACCCTGTGGCAAGTACGAGTCGCGCTTCACCCAGCAGAAAGCGTCCATGTGCACACTGCAACGGCCGCGGTACTCCCCGCTGCGCTCGTCCAGGGATATACCAATCTCGCGGCCCATATTAATGCCGTGAACTTGTGCACGCACGTCAATGAACGGCCAATCGAAAAAGTCACCGTTATACGTCACGAAAATGTGCGGCTTCTCGTCCAGGATGTGCTCGAAGAAGCGTTTGAGTAGCTGTTCCTCATTCTCCTCGTTAAACACGATAAAAGGCCCGGGGTATGCCTCCTTGGGCGTATACTCGAAGTCCTGAATATCCTCCGACACGAATTCGCGGTTGACAATAAGGTATCCCTGCCTGTCGATCATGTACGAAATCATGTAAATCTGGTCCACCTGAGCATCCGGAAACTTCAGCGGAGCCTTAGTACACTCGATATCGAATGCACACACCACGGGCTCAGCCTTATCCACCATATCCTTCTGCCTCTTCACATCTGACGGCGCGTAGGGCGCTGTCGGGTCATAGTTCACGTGATACCACGCCCCCACTCGAATATCCAGGTCGATCGCTACACGCATGGGGTACGGAACATCGTACTCTCTCAGCTCCAGCAGGGCGCTCTCGCTCTCGTCGGTTCCTGCTCCTTTCATTCCATCAGCATCCACTCCAAAGATCAAATCATCCTCCGTGACCTGCTCTCTGGCCTGTCCCTGCATTTCATAGGCTTGTCGAGCCTGCAGTCTCTCCTGGTTCCTGGCGACGAGCGGAGCCAGCTCCCTCTTCACCGTCATCAAGTCTGTTACTGTAGCGAAGCTCAGCTTGACGTACAGAGCCTTCTTGCCGTTCAAATGGTCGGCCATGTCTAAATCTTCTCGGAATACTCTCTCGGCTTTAGCGACGAGGCCTTCAAACTTCCTCAAACAGTAGGCGATCACGTCCTGCGACCTGTTGGCCTCCGGTCGCACATAGAAGTACGGCTGGTAGATGATCCTGGTCTTGAAGGCCTTGCCGTCCTGCTCCAGGAAGTACAATTCCAGGCCGCTGACCTCGTTCTTGCCCTCCATGGGGTCGGGCAGCGTGCAGGAGCGCAGGTTCAGCAACCAGCCGAGCTTGGCGTGGTCCTGCGCGTCTGCAGCGGCGTCCGGCTGCTCCTTGCGCACTTCTTCTTCTTGCTCCAGCAGCTCCGGCAGCAGGAAGAAGCCGAACTTGCGGTCCAGCTCGTCGCCCTTGTACAGGGCGTACTGCTTGGCCTCCGTCATTCCGCGGCCCGGACGCATGAGCTGCGCGTTAGCACGCGCACCCTGAGAGTTTCGTGCCCAGGCTGAACCCCCGCCGCGGCTGTACGGGTTGCGGGAGGTTTTGCCGCCGCCATACTGCGTCGCCATGGGGAAGGAAGGTGACGCTTTGGAGGAGTTTCCGCAGCGCGGAAACGAGAATGATGGTCTATAAAAGCGCGGGAAGGGGTCATTGTTTCGGGAAGAGTGACATTATGTTTCGCGCGCTTTTTGGGTGGACCACCGGCAGTGGTGACTCACCCCGAGTGTGAGGATGCCATCCTCAGGATGGATATGGTCGTGTTTTGATATTATGTTCAACCTGGTGCTGTGCCACACTGTCAAAAGCTGGTCTGGTGTAAGAAAGCGGGTTTGGTGGCTTTCGAGGCAGCTTACTTGGAGAGCTTGCGCTTCTTGGAGGGCTCTTGGACAGCCTCAAAGTACTTGAGCGAGTCCTTGGGGTTGGCGGTCATGGTCTTGGCGCCCTTCTTCCAGTTGGCGGGGCACACGTCGCCATGCTCCTCGTGGAACTGGAAGGCCTCGATGAGGCGCAGCACCTCGTCGACGTTGCGGCCGATGGGCAGGTCATTGATGGTGATCTGACGCAGGATGCCCTCCTTGTCGATGATGAAGAGGCCGCGGAAGGCCACGCCCTCCTCGTCACCGTCCTGCACGAGCACTTCGTACTTGGTGCACAGGTCCTTCTTGACGTCGGCGATAATGGGGATGTTCATGTCGCCCAGCCCGCCCTTCTTGCGGGGCGTGTTGATCCACGCTAGGTGGGAGAACTTGGAGTCGATGGAGCAGGCCAGCACCTCCGTGTTGAGCTTCTTGAAGTCTTCCACGCGGTCGCTGAAGGCGCAGATCTCGGTCGGGCACACGAACGTGAAGTCCATGGGGTAGAAGAAGAGCACGACGTACTTGCCCTTGTAGTCCGACAGCGACACGGTCTTGAACTCTCCGTCTACGACGGCGTCGGCCGTGAAGGAGGGGGCGGGCTTGCGGATAGTAAGCACCATCGTGATTGGCTAAAACTGTAGCAGAGAGAGCAACTTGTGCAGCACGAGGCAAATCAAAGACTGACGAGATCCAGTCTTGGATCGGGACGTCCTACCGTTCAAGGTCACACACTAAGTGCGTCTGTAGTTGGTGTAAAGCACATGTTGTAGTGTGGTGCACTTTATGTACCGTGGGTACGGTACCCATGTTGTTCTCAAAGCCAAAGCTGCCAGGACCAAGTCGCCGCCATGTCGTTCAGTAGCTTCTACTCGGTGGTAAACGCCATCAAGGACAAGTCGGCGGAGGCCATGACGACGCTGAGCTCGGATCTGCAGGACTTCAAGTCCATCGTACAGGAGGACGTGGCCGAGCTGTCCAAGACCGTGCGCGAGGGGCGTCTGAGCGTCGACGCGGACGACCAGGACGCAGAGGAGAAAACGCAAGACGACAGCCAGGACGCAGGACCCAAACCTAAAAATCCCACTGAGACGCAGGACGAAGACGAGGGCGACGACCCCTTGACGTCCCTCAAGAACTCGCTCTTCTCCTTCGACGTGAATAGCACCTTGGGCTCCCTTAACTCCGTAGGGAGCTCTATGCAGGGCTCTTTAACCTCTGTAGGCAGCTCCATGCAGGGTTCTTTGACCTCTGTAGGCAGCAAATTGACGTCTCTAAATGTCGGCAGCAGTCTGAGCTCGCTGGAGGCCATGGGCTCCAAGCTGCTCAACTCGGCCGACGAGTTCCTGGGTTCTCTGGCCGGGGAAGCGGCCTTTGACGATGAGGACGAGCTGACTGAGAGTGAGTTGAGCGCACGGAGGTTCAGGCTGCTGGCGCTGCAGGAGGACTCGGAGACGTACAGTGAGCCGCCGCTCGACGTCGAGACATTTGAGAAGTGGAAAGCGACGACGCCGGCCGAGGATCTGGCGGAGATTCAGAGAGAGGTGCTGGAGAACTACCCGACGGTGGGGGCCAAATTCACAGAGCTGGTGCCGTCAATTGTGGAGGCGGACGTGTTCTGGGCGCACTACATTTACAAGGCGTCGCTGTTGGCGGCCCAGGAGCAGCGCGGCGCGGATCTGCTGGAGCACGGTACGACAAAGTGAAATAGTGTGGTGTTAAGTACTGTGGTTAACACCTGTTACGCTCCTTGCTCAGCTCTGAACGATGACGAGGAAGAAATCGGCTGGGACGTAGACTCGCCGAAGGCCAAGGAGGACGAGGAGAACAAGTTTTTCCCCGATGACGAGTCAAAGGAGGAGGACAAGGCACCCGCCAACAGTGCGGCCCCCGGCCCTACCTCCTCTAGCGACGGCGAGAGTTGGATCGAGCTGGACGAGCGGAAGGAGTCGACGTCTTCAGGCGCGTCGTCGTCTCGAAAGGAGCCCGCCAGCGCTCTCGCTGACTTGAAACTAGAGGAGGGCGACGAAAACGCCGACGCTCTGGACTGGGGCGACGACGACGATATTTCAGTCCTAGAGACGACGGCCACTGCTGCTTCTGATGCCAAGGCCGCTGAGGCGACACCGGCAACGCACGAGGACGCCAGCAAGCGCGGAGAGGACTGGGGCGAGTGGGACTAAGTTAAGTGGCCGGGCGAGACGCCCGCGCATACTTCATCGATCCTATCACCTTCCGTTTTCATGACGTTGCAGCAACGTTCCAACTGCTTCTCTATTGTTTCTCTCTTTTTTGTGTGTGTGCAAGCCTCGATGGCGTTTTCTGCTTCTTCTCCGGCTTTCCTATCCCACACCTGGTAATGTCTTTTGCCTTGCTTGACTCGTTCCAATCCATATTAGTTCGCTTCTGCCGTGGTGCCGCCGCCTAAGCACGGAGCCCTCCGCTGAAATGCTTTTATCTGCGTTTGACCTGACTTGCTCTTGGGCTGTTGTGGCCTACTGCCACGAGCGCTGGAACCCTCTGCAAGCATGAAACCTTCAACACTACAGAAGCCTGAAGCACACCCAGGTGCTGCCACAACCTACGCCAACTGATGGCGAAAGACGAGCACTGCAAACGGTTTGCGGCAAACCCGCTGCCAGCATGAACCAACGTCAACTACCGGCGTCTGGCACTATCTGGCCTGCTGTCTGCTGCCTGTTTGGGTATCCCTCTGCGATCTCGACAACTTGCCTTCATTCCTGATTTCGCTTCCAGACGGTCAAGACTCGCGTGGCATTTGACAATGAACATCTCGGATCTCTTGTGTTCACCGATCGAAGCGCCTTCCGGTGGCGGCGAGACTCGCAGCGTTGCAACGTGCAAACCTCCACGGGCCAAGCCTAAAAGAGCTCAACCCAAGAAGCGGCAGGCCAAGATCGTGCCCGATGACCAGCGCAAACGTCCGTACCGCATGAGTGTGGCGCAGAAGAAGAATCGGCGAGACTTTGAGCACCACGAGTCTAAAGTGTTCAACCTGACGCTCGACGTCAACCAGTTGAAGCAGCAGGTGCAGCACCTGCTGGAGTGTCGGGACCTGCAGATCTCGTGTCTACTGCAGAACCGGCAGAGACTCGAGACTCGAGTGCTGGGGACGGTGAATACAATCCTGTTCGGTGGCAGCGAGAGGCCCCGATCAGGAGACGAAGGCTGCAGCTTCTCGAGGATGTTCATGGATCAGTCGGACGGTGCCGCGCCTGCTAACGGCATCTACGAGTTCAGTCTCCAGCTCGACAAGCCCAACTTCAACCACCGGTCATGCTCCATTGCTACGACGCAAGTGCTGTCGATCGTTGAGGAAGACCCAGAGGCCGACAACGAAGAAGCTGCTGAGGTCCGCAAGGTTTGCGGCGACCCTGGTGGTTGCTTGGTGGAGGCTGTCGGTGGCTTCACAGGCAGATTCACACGGCAGATCATCGTGTCCATGTTCCCTCATGTGCTGAGTGACGAGATGATGGTGGCGCAGATCATCGGACTGAGCATCACGTGTCCTGCTCGACTGCTGCTTTACTTCAACGCTCACAGAACCATCGTACGTCAAGTAGCTCAAGCGGATGTCTTCTCGGCATTGACCGCCTTGCAGCAGGCCAAGCCTAGAGAGTTCGCTGCTATCATGGGCACTCCATACGTCTCGTAAGGGAGGACGTCGGCTGATTGGTGACGAGAAGGGAAATTGGGCCATGGAGGATATGCCCCATACATGAAAAAGAAGTACTTCGAAGTAACACGTAGTTGAAATTCTGGAATAAAGTCGAGATGAAGTGAACTTCCTGTAGATTGATTTCTGTCACGCTGCTCCATTAACGCCACAACCGGATTGGCTGCAGCAGCATCTGGATTCTTGACAAGAACGAGGCAAATACGTTGTGCTCGTCTTCTGGACAACAGGAATGTCGGTGATTTGTTGAACATTGATGCGTTGTCTATTGGAGCACCGAGTATCGAACGTCGAATTATCTCCATTTTCTCGAAATGGCTTCGATGGACTTGAAAAATGTCGTTTTGCCATCGAACAGAACTGCGTTTATAAATTATTCGTTCAACGCTGTAAGCCACAATCCAGCGGCTTCTTTGTGTTCTACAGCTCGTCGAAAAGCGAGCGCACACCGCTAAAGGTATCTGAGCGAACTCGATTAAGTGATCCTGCACAAACAAGTTGGCTAGTATGTTTCTCCAACTTCGCAGTGCAATTAGCCACCGTCTTGTGTGGCTTCCAACGACGTCGCCAAGCTGCAAATTCTGAGCGGCACTCCTCGACAAAGTTTTCATCGTCCATGCAAACATACACAGCTGACGGTGCACACAGCTCGGTCTGCAGTGTCTCGAAGCAGTGCTTGTAGCCGCCGTCAATAAGGTAGAGCTCCGGGTAGTACAACTCTGGATAGCTATCAGCGTGAAGTCTGCGATCTACGTTGCGGACATGGCGCAGCATTTTGGGAGCACGGTTAGCGGAGAATTCACAAAAAAAGATGAGTGCTGTCCGTGTACAGTTCTTGAGCGCCGTCGACAGGAAGAACTTGGCATCCATCCTGTCAGGATCACACAGCGAGCTAGCTCCTTTCAAGCTTCCACCTTCAAATTCGAACGGGAACCGACAGTCTAGCAGCTCAAAATCTGCCAGTTCGTCCTTGAATTCACCTCTCAAAACTTTTGCCACGGTCCCCGGTGTGATGACATTCAAATCCGGATGTCGACTCGAATATACCGTCGGTAAAATAGGTTTCAACGGCACAGCACTCAGGGCATTGATCGATTGCTCTGATGCATGATACCGGAGCAACCTCGGCGGCAGCACCGGGGCCGGCGACAAACTCCCGGACGTCAGGACCGTCTGACTTGAAGCAGCTCGTTTCAGCACAATTTCTCCCCGTCCTGACGGCGTTACCTGCATCCTATTCACCTGCACCTTGGATTTCTTCTTTCCTGCCTTTTGCTGGCTCAAATGTGATCTTGGGGACAGCTCCGCATCGCCCTGAGCTCGTCCTGCAGCTGCACGTTTCCGATCTTGACAATAAGGTCCTGCAACTTCAAAATCTCCACTTTTCTGCACCTCTTCACTCTCCAAAATCTCTTCAACTGGCAGGACATCACTTGTTCTGCACTGCTCGAAATGTACAGACTGTAAACTTGAATGTTGTGTTATAGTGTCATTTTCTTGATGGAAAATTTCTCGTGGCGTCCTGCGTCTGCTTGAAAATGACCTTGAGGTCCTGTCATCGCCGACACCGTGCTCCGGAAGCCGCCGCGATCTGCCGAGCGCCTTTTTCGACGGCTTCTCCGAGTTCTGCGCCGTATTTTGTCTCGTGGACGGGGAGCGCGGCGGTGTGGATAGCTGCAGGCGCTCGGACAGCAGCGGCGTCAGGTGGGAACGGCGCGGCCGCTCGTCCTGCTCGTCTGCCATAGTGAATTCAAATGGCAGGAATGATAAGTTGCGCATATGTGGTGTACACGAAATTGAAACAAAGCAACTTTACAGCATCATGCAATTGTCGTTCTTATTGGCACAGATTGATAAAATCCCAGTCGTGGTGTCCTCGTCGATGATCTTAAGCGTACATGGCCTTCTCGACTGTTTTATCCGTCCGGAGCTTCCGGGCGATGGAGTTGATGATACCGGATGACCCAAGAGCCTCTCGCTTTGCTAGCGCTCGAGTGATGTGCTGTGCCAGCAATTGAGAGGGGAACTCTACCAGGTGATACGATGCCGTCGCTAGGAGCAGTGTGAGTCCGAAGCGTGAGAACAGTCGGTCGTAGTAGCTCTGCTGGCTGCTGATCGCATCAGCGTAGATGATGAATCCGTGCACGAGGTAGATCGAGAAGCTCACCTTGCCACAGTAACGCAGCATGCTCCATTCGAACACAGTGGAGAGGCAGGTAGGTAGCAGCATCTCGATCACGAGCACCACCGTCAATAATACGCTGATGAACGGGAAGCCTGGCGTCTGCGGCGCTACGTTCGCATGGACCCAATTGAAGAAGAGTCCTCGGAAGCAGAGACTTAGTATCACCCACAGTGCGCTGAGCTCGAGGACTCGGATCGCATGTCGAAGAGCTCGGCGAGGTTTCAAGGAGTTGGTCTTCATCCACATGTCAAGTTTGACAAAGATAACGGCGGCCATGGACCCGGTTAGGAACGTTGGTGCGTGAGGTGAAAGCTCCATGTGGTCCCAGCGATACGTGTACCAGCCTTCGTACACGACCCATGTATACGCCGGAACGAAGGGGACCCACCAATAGTTGTGCAACTTCAGCACAGCCAAGACAAACGCGGGAATGAAAAAGTAGTACGTGATCTCCAGTGGCAGCGTCCACAGAATAAAGTAGCGCTGGTCGAAGTGGAACGCGAGCACCTTGTACAGGTCGTAGTTTTCAGGTTGGGTGATCAAATAATAGCGGCGTTTGTCCTCGTCGGGCAGCATCCACAGTACCACCGCTACCAGTGAGAACAGCGGGTACACTCGGAAGAAGCGTTTGGAGAAGTAGTCGGCCAGCGTGAACGCCCACTTGCGGTAGCTAGCGCCATGCGCCAGCAACTTCATGCTCTTCTTCATGAAAAGCATCGTCAACAGGAACGACGAAAGCACGAAAAACGTGTCGACAGCGCATGCGCCCAGATTCAGGTCTTGCAAGTACTCGTGCGAGTGCTGCGTTACCACCAAAAGAGCTGCGAGTCCTCGAATGCCGTCAAGAAACAGAATCTTGGTGGGCGCCACTAAAGCCTCGGGTGTCTTCGTCACGGCTGTCGGTTGATCAGAATCGGCATTTTTCACGTCAGACTGGTGCTCAGGGACATCTTGCACGAGCAGCGCGATGCTTTCCATAGAGACATCGGCAGCGCTTGGTCCCGAGCGAATCATCGACCAGATTTTAGGCTGTGATGAGGCAGCAGGTGTGTTGAGAGCTTCCTTTTATCAAATGGCAACGACTGTACCGGTAGCTTGGTGAACAGTGCGTTCACTTCCTACACCAGCACAAAAACGTCCACTGAAACGAGCACGTGCTGTTGCAACCTTGTGGTGAGTCTGAGCCCACCGGTGGTCAGATCGAACACGTGCTCTTGCTGGAAAATTTGTCCGGCGTCAGAATCATTTGCATCATTTTGCACCGCTGCGTTACCACACGAACAGCCAAATGGCTGTGAGTTCTTCAAGTGCTAATCCATGTACCCTCAATACCACCAGACCCTCGGAATAGCTTTGAGCCGGGGCGAGGTCATAGGGCTACCGGTGTACGTGCAAGTCGCTCGCGGTGGACCACATGGACAATCCACCGAAAGATAGGGAACATCCGTCTGCTGCAACTCCAAATCCGTTTGTGCATTATCCAGGTTTGTCTGGTTCGCGTACCACGTGACCTTTGCCGTCTGTCGACGGATATTCTTGCCGGAACTGACGCACTACCGCAATGGCGGTGGCAGATGCACTGAGGCGGGCAATCGCTTTTATCCGCCAGAGCTGCTGAGTGATCACCAGTGGATGCCCATTCCTCATTTTTCAGCTTTCTTCTCAAGCCCAAAAGTATCCATGAGTCACTCCACCTTCACCCCACGCGCTTTCCTGGTACTGGTGCTGCTGGAAGGTTTAATTCTGTTGACATTCGCTACATCGGAGTGTCCAGCAGACGTGAGCAACTCCATCTCAACCATAATCGACGATGGCGAACTCTTCAGCAACTGCGCAAAAAGCGACTCGGGAGTGCTCAACAACGTCGACTCGCTCTTCGACGTGCAAAACTTCTCAGAGCGCAACTTCCTTCTCTTCTGCCGCTCCCCAGGATGCATCAAGCCGGTGAAGACGCTACTGTCATCTACCCCTGTCGACTGCTTTATCAGATACCACAGCTTGACACGGAACATGACGGAGGAAATCTCGATGCTGCTTCACAAGTGTGCGGAAGTCGTTGGAGCTGCGGACAAAATAGACGAAGACTACATCTACAGATACTTCCTGGACTAGTAAACAAGCTTAGAACCAGTCAGTTAATAGAGCAGTTTTTGCCTCTATTCCATCTTCAGGGATCGATGCTGTCACAGCATCGATCAGACAGCATTGCTGTCTGATCTTATTGACCTTACAGAGCCTTCAGACACATGCAACATCGACGGGTTTGAATAATATTTTACTTGCACCCAAGCCACGCCTCATACTCAGGGTTACAAGGATTATCGATCCGTTGTTGACATGTGAATTTGACGGCGTCGCATCTCGATCGCAAAGGGATCTGGGCTACAGAAAATGGCCATGAACCTTGCGTTGTTGAGCGTACCCAGGAATACAGACAACGACGGTGAAACTCATCCCCCCACAACCCC
>KV723170.1:0-10570 GCA_000500205.2 Phytophthora lateralis | reverse complement strand
GGGGGGTCACGAGAATATCAGGTGCATTTGCTTGTTCTCCGGCGCTTCAATTGGGTGTAAAGGCCATCTTTTAATTGGCCGTTATTCAGCGACGATCTTCTGCAGGCGTAAGTAAAATATAATTCTGCCTTCCGGCAAATCCGTCCGCCCCAGCAAGTCCCCGCTCCCGACGTCATGGTACTGACCCGGGCCCAGCGAAATTAGAAGCCGAAGCTCAAGCTGAACGAGGCGAGGCGAGGCGACGAAAACGATCACGTTGAGGACATGTACGACCGGCCAAGCGCCGACGCCGAGTACCCTGATGAGACTGACGAGTCCGAGACTGAAGACATGACCGATGGCCCAAGTCGCGACACCGCGTCGGCGTTAGTGGTGGCGGAGAAATCGGGGCGAACATTATCCCTGGTGTTGAGGAACACCTCGAAAAACTGGCGGGATTCTTTCTCATCCAAGCTCGATCTCTTGCTGAGGGGCATGCAATGCTGTAGTCCTGGCAAGAAGGGCCGAGTAATGCTCAGAGCGCCGCTCTAATGGCCGTTCAGGCCTCGACCGAGACCGGCATCAAGCAGCTCACAGATCAGCAACTTGCAATAGCTGGTCGGTTCCAGGAAGAGCTGGTGACGACTCGATCGACGATCCGTGAACAGTTTATCACGATGCAGGCGCAAGTTGGAGAGCAGATCGAAAAGTCTGTGACGGAGAAGCTCTTCGCTGCGTGAAGTGCAGTGTGAGTCCCAGGCGCTAATAACCTCCCAAGCGAACGGAGTCAATCGACTGGAGACTCAGCTGGACGCCAAAATTGACGACGAGTTCCAGACACTGACGTCTTGAATCCACCAGCTCGTCAAGGAGCAAACGGAGGTAGGACAGCACGCGAGCACCACTTCCGAGAAAACAGTCGAGCTCGTTCTTGAGCTTGTGGAGAAGTCCACGACAGGCATAAACGCCCACGTGGAACAATCGCTAGAAAGGGGTTTACAAGTCGTGCGCGGTGAACTAAGGCATGAAGTGTGTACCAGCGCGGTGGCCTCGACTGGCGAGCCAGCACTCGATGCCGTCAAGCATCTAGTGGCGGCCGAGGCAACAAAATCAGAGCGACGTATCGATTCACAAGTGCGGAGAGTACTGGCGTCCTTCCGGTCCGATATGCACCTTCAAGTTCAACGCCAAGCGGACGCAACTTCCATTCTGCGGGATCAGTTCCAGCACTACTGCGATCGTGCTCAATTAAAGCTAGGGTCAACAGGTAAGGGACATTGCGGTGACGACGCAAAGAAACTTGTGCGAAAGGAGGTGGACGAGCGCATGACTATTTTGCGCGCCAATTCCAGGCCGTGGAACTCAAGTGCCAAGCCGAATGGCACCAACGCCAGGCCGTGGAACGCAAGCGACAAGCTGAATTGCAAGCCAAGGAAACGGAATTACGACAATTGCAGGCCGTGGAGCACGCACGTGGAGCCGGATTGCAAGTGAAGGAGGCTGAATTAAATCCAGGTGTGACAAAGGTGGTTGCAGAGCGTCTGCGAGATCCTATAGCCACCGATATCTCGGCAGAGACCAAGCGATCAGTGGAGAGAAGCGTGAAGACGATAATTGATCTCATTCGCGGTGCTGTCGATCGCTACGCGCAGACAAAGGAGGAGGTCACGACAGAGATTGAAAATCGTGGCGCATTAGTGAAGATGATGGAGGTGGAAATGACGATGAATTGTCGGAAGAAGATCGCTACGCACACCAGTGAATGCAAGATGCCTTCATTAGGGCTCAAGCTGCAAGCACACCACCGATGCCTTCACTCGTAGTGCATGTGGGAGGGCCACTTCTTCAAGATGGTGAGCGTTTTAGGAACAAATACAACCATCATGCATCTCCACCAGTAGTGCAAGGTCGTGTTACGCCATCTCAGCGTGTTCGTGGCGGTCGCAGCGGTGGCGGTCGCAATGGCGGTCGTTGTGACCCGCACCGCATTATTGATCGTCAAGCGATCGTCTCTGGTCTCCAGCAAGAAGTGGCGGAGAGAGCTGAGGCTGCTGCTCAGCGGTACAGGTCGAATGTTTAGCCTGCTTTCGATTTCTATATCAAACGTGGAGCTAACATTGCGTGGAGAGATTCCAACATGGACGTGACAATAAACGAATACGACGGCAAGGACAACAATCACAACAAAGCAAGGCAGAATGGACGTGTTGGTGGTGGTAAGGCCGATGATTATGGAATTGAGCTTACACGAGCATGAGCGACGTAGCTTTCATGAACTTTTTTTTTAAGTATGTGTTCCATTTGTCCTATTTATTGGATTAATATGAATATGCAACAACGGAGAGAGCGTCCACGCGTGAGGTTACTGTCGAGACGACAGAGACGACCGAGACCGTGGAGGAGACTGTGGAGGAGACCGAGGTGACGGGGGGCTAGAAGCCCAAGTCGAAGAAGCACCGCAAGAAGAGCAGGCCGACTGCGGTTACGACCGAGGCGACCGAGGAGGAGATCACGGAGGAGACCTAGGCAGTGACCACCAAGATGGTCGAAGTGACCGCGTCGTGGGACCCACTGGCTACTGCCAAGATGGCCGTCGTCACAGAGGTAGGCGGTCGTTGACCATCGTCGAAGAAGACGTTGTTGTAGATGCTGTTGGTGATATGCTCGTGGTGGATGAAGGTGAGAATTGCCGAGGTGATCGCGATGAAGATGAATGCAGCTGTGGAGCTTACATCGAGCCGCTGGTTACTGTCGAGGTGGCCGTCGTCACTTCGGTGGATGTCACCGTCTTCAACAAAGACGTCGCTGAAGCCAAGCCGGATTCTGTCGAATTGCCCTGGTGGACTAAGCTGAAGCCGTCGAGGAGTCCGCAGTGGAGGAGACTGCAGGCTGTGAAGGGTGGACGTGGTTAAACCGCGAAGGCGATCGTTGTGGTGGCCGCGGTGGAGGTGGCTGCCGCAGTGGGAAAGACTGTCGAAGTCCTGAAGACCGCTGGAGAAACTCACCGTGGACACGTTACCGAGTCTGTGGAGATGGCGAGCTGGGGATGGAGGTCGTCGTCATACCATCGTCGAAGAAGACGCCCCTGCGCTCAAGTAGGAAGGCTGTTATCGCGGTGTCTGCTATGAGAAGTCCACCGTGAAAAATAGACCATAGTTGCCGAGGTGGTTTGTGTCAAGCGGGACGGAGACTAGACAAGACGAATGCAACGTGAACAAAAAAGCATATGATCAAACGAACAACATGTATTAAACACAGTGAGTGTGAAACTACGAGTTCTCCTTCTCCTCCTCGTTCAAGCTGAAACTCGTGCTCGACATGAAGCCAGCCAAGATTTCATCAGAGAAATCCTCCTCCATGTCCCAATCCAGAGCCAGAGGGTACGTGAAGCAGGAGGGCGTGTGCTCGCGGTGTTTCCCCTTTTTGATCGCTTCACACTGCAGTAGATCCACAAATTCGTCGTTGTGGTTCAGGAACGTGGCCATGTCGATGTTGTGTTGCGACAAACGGGTACGTTGTGATAGCTATACTCCCGCTAACACTGAAGTCCCGCTCATCTGGCAGGATGATGCAGGGATGGCGAAGAGCACTTTCACTGTTCGCGGTAGGAAGATGTAGTATTTGCGGTGCTCAACTCGCCGCCAGAATGACAGAACCGATTCCGGTGCTCCTGACTCCGACCGTTCAACCTCCACCGGGTCGTCTTTCCAGCGATCCAGCTCTTCGTTCACGTATCGCTGCATTTGATTCACAGTGACGGCCGCTGATCTGCGCGGGGGAGGGGCAAACATCGCCTCGACTTCGCTATAAAACGGGGTGGGACTTGGAGGAAGTGGCTCGACTGCATCACTAGGATCCGCAACAGTGTTCAGAAAGGTGCGTAGCTGATCGCGAATATGCTCATGCACGTTGTCCCTCTTGTCGCTGGCCTCACGTATTCCAAACCCTTGCTGTTTGCAGACCAGCAGAATGACGGCATTTAGGTTCAATCTCGGGCTTTTGAAAATGGGATGCAGTTTCTGCTGCATCTCAAATTGATACAAAGTTATTGCCATCTTGGTGTCGTCGTAGTAGCGGCTGAAGAAGCGTTCATCAAACGCATCACGGAGTAGTAGGCGGGTAGACTTCGCAAGTGGCGTGAGCTCGTTCGGTTCAACCCAATGAGGGTTCTTGTCGGTGCTGAGGTAGTGTCGAACGGGTTTTTCGTTGTTTAGGTCAGTCAATCGAAGCTTGTATAGCATCATCAGCACGTCTACTCGATTAGGTGCCTCAGCTTGACATGTACGTTTAAGCTCTGCTACAGGATCCAGGACGGCCAGCACGTGACTTAAGTCCTTTTTACGACCGGCAAGCGGAAACACAGGTTGGCGGGTCTTATCTCGCACTGCCTTCCGCGCGCGCTCTGCAAACTATTCTTCAAGCGCAGGTCACTTTTCCAGAACTCGTCGGATAGAGTTGGTGATACTCAGAAATCAGGCGGAGGAATAGTTCAGCAAGCGCGACGTGTAGGTCTCGGTCCTCGAGTTGCATAGTACTTCGAAGAGATCACCTGTTACTTCGACCGTGCGTACTTGGTAGATGGCTGTAGTTAACTGCGTAATTAATTCAGTCATATCTGGATTCTCCTGTTTTTTCTTGTCGTTCATGCCACACGCAGAGCGAGTTGCGGCATGAGCCATGCACCACTCCCATCGTAGCTGTAGTTCATCCGTTAGTAGACACCTCACATCTGAGCCCTTGTCGCTCGTGGCACCGTAGAAATTCGAAGTAGTCAACCGCAAGTCCTCCAAAGCGCGCTTCATCCATAGAAGAAACGGTCTTCTGATACCTTTGTCACGATCACCATATGAGGGACTGAACTTGCGCGTGCCTAGCAGCAAGGACCTGAACTGCCAATTCATGCCAATTAGATAGACACGTAGGCCAAGGTACGTCTTCGACGTCGTTTTGCAGGTCCAAAAGTCTGCCATCGTTGTGAAGTTCGGGTACACCTCTTTGTTGTTCTCGAAAAACTCGGTGATTTCCTTCCTCATGGAGGAGTACAACTCGATGATAGTTCACCGATTCGCTCCGCAGTTATGGACTCCTCGTACGCACATATACACAGCGGCAAGTTGTGGTTGATGATGTGAAGCATTTCCAGGAAACGTTCAAACGTGCTGGATTCTGCGCGTACATCGTCGACGATCGCAGGTGCTCGATCTCTACTTCACATTTTCGTTTTGTTTTGCCTTCCTTTTCGGTTTTCGGCGATTCAAGGTGGTGGACTAGACGTAGATGCTTAACAGCGGCGGAGGTCCTTCCCTTTGACAGTAGCTGCAGGTTTGTGGCGTTGTCCGCGCTTCGACAGCATTCATCTGCCATGCAGATGAACCCCACCTTCGTCTTGTTGCCCTCGTCGTACTCGACACGCAGACCCCAGTCAAAAATGAAGGACGTCTCACCAGGTAGCGCAGGTCTCCGTCTGAACGGGCCGATCTCAGTCCAGTTCCCGATCGCTTGTCTGACTGCGGCTGGTGCGGGCGACATTGTGGACGTTGCGTCTGAGCCTCGGCTCTGGACTGGGAGCTCAGCGGCAGCTGCACGGGGTGCTGATCTCTCTCTACCCTGGACTTGGCGTAGGAGCTCGCGGGGGCTGCACTCGATGCTGGCTCAACCTTGAACGTTAAGCTCGGCGGCGGCGGTGGCTGCACTTGATTCTGGCCTCGGCCTTGGACGGTGAGCTCGGCGGCGGCGGCTCTACTTGATGCTGGTCTCCGCCTTGGACTCGGACTCGCGGTGCTGCATGCAATGCCCGATGCTGCGCGAGCTTGGAATGGGGCGATCTGAGTATTTTCCGCGACTGCGGAAGATCGCCGTAGTTTACGGCGCTAATATTGGCCAATAGAAATAGCTGCTGACGAGCACGGCCTCTGGCGACCTCGTCAGAACGAGCAAATTCTCGCGAGCACCAAAGATTGCTCGTGCCTCTCGTACTTAGGCGGAGCGATGAATAAAACCTCAAAAAGTGTGCTCGCTGCATTTCCGCGAGCAATAAAACCTTATTTGAAGTGCTCGTCTGGCACTTGCTCGTGGGAGGCTTGTGACCATTGTCTTTCGGACCGGAGGTAGTACGCTATACTGCGTCATTGGTATTGTGTGTTCTTCTCAAGCTTTCCAACCCCCGTTAGTCGAATCTCCGGCCACTCGCTAGAACCACTTGGATTGACTATGAGTGCGCCATATTTTCACCATGTCGTACTTAAAGGGATTGATCAGCTACGCGTTTTCTTGAATTTGTATTGGGGAACGGCAAATTTGGACGGAATTGACAAAATACTCTGCGAACAGCAATTTGTAACAGTTATCACCAAAATGTCTGTATTTAAATATTTAAGATTATTCCGTGCTGAATCTCGGCCCGAGACAGACACGCGGCCAGCGGGGTCAGTCCGGCACCTCAGTTCTCCGAGTCGGTAGAGTCGAGTACAGCAAGTCCTTCCAAACAGGTAGCGAGCCAGCGGTTTCGCAGCGCGGTTCGCAGCCCTCACTTCGGCGTTGAAGTTCGCGGCAACTTCAAGCCGAGCATTCCACCCGGCTGTTGCATTGCTCGATTGCAAGGCATCGCCATTGCGCATCGTCAAGCCGATATCGACACTGGGCGCTGGCGGGGCCTTTCTCCCGTGACAGCGGAGACCATGTAGGCAATCCTGAAGCAGCAACACTGGTTGGAGCTGCCGTCCCTGCCGCCGCTCAACACTGAGTTGTGCACACACAGCGCGCGCTCTCTCTCTCCCTAACAGCACCCAGACTTGCAGTCTCCATTGCGTTTAATCTCTTGCCATCCTGTTGCAAGTACATGTGGCGGTACATGTAGCAATTTGCTACCGCTGTGTCTTCAATGCGGTTGCGTACTCCGTTGCTGGGTTGTACTGTCGACAGCGAGGGTTCCGTCGACTGGCGAGGATGATTCTCGGTGGTACACGGCGACATCAGGGAGTCGCAGATTCTCCTGCAAAATGCTCACGCAGCAGTACTGGCAAGCCACCGTCTGCGACTGTAACACCCCGTTTGCCACTGCTGACGATGGCAGCGGGGCAATGATTGCCTGACGCCAGTCGATAGAGATTCAAATCTTCAGAGAAGTGCACAAAGCGAAGATATCTTCGGTGTTGGAGCGACCCGGCAGCGGTTCGCGTCCGGAGTCGTCGACGAGCGCCGACGAGAACCTTGTCTTGCACGACAGGCTGCAGACTACATGTACCTTGCACAGTGTGTTCATCGGCCATCTTGCAGCTCGGCCCCCACACATCAGTGAACGACCACCGCTTCACCGAAAACGGCCGCCGGGGAAATCAGCAGTCGTTGGCTTGCCACCCGCCATCGAGAATCGACAGGCCGGCCAAAGCGCCGCCGCGACAATACTTCTCGACGCTGGACTTGTCTGCTGCTGCAGTTACCTGCGCCTTGACCTGGCTTGCAGTGCAAGACCTCTACAATTTGTAGTACAATGTGTACTACAAATGCCCAGTCGTCTCAGCTATCCCCGCCCGCCGCAGATGAGCCCGCACACGTAAGTGGGTCCAGTCTCCTTCCATATTTTGGTCGCGCGCCTGGGCTCTGCGGTTTCCTCCATGCGCCCTCTTGCAGGATCTCTCCATTGCTCAATTGACCGTCGACGAGAAGCGCCAAGCTAGGAAATGGGCCTCGCGGACCACATGAGCGAGAACGTAAGCAACAACGGCCAGACCGAGAGCTGCTGGCGCCAATGGGAGCCCGACCACGAGCCGCCCATGGACGCCAAGCCCGACGTCTGCTGCCCCACGCCGACGCTGCCGACGCTCGACGACCTTCGGCAGACCCACTCGCCGCCCCCTTCCACCACTTCGTCCGGTGGCCTGCCCAGCGCGCTGGCGCCGCTCAACCACCACAACCAAGTAACGCGCTTCATGGCCAAGCAGACGCTCGGGTACATTCCCAAGATCAGCGCGCGCAGTCCGGAGCGCATCGGGTCACCACCCAACGCCGGCGTCTTCAACTTCGAGAGCCCGCGGGGCAGCGGCGCCGGCTCGCCGTCCTTCCGCCTGCCGAGCATCGGCACGCCGCCCTTATCGCCGCAGAAATGGGCAAGTCCGTCCCCGTTCTCGGATGACGCGCAGCCCGGCGAGGGACGCCCGAGTCTGCCGACCTTTGGGAGCGCCGGCAATTTCATCCAGAGGTCCGGCAGCTTCTCCGAGAGCTGCGCGTCCCCCATCCCACCGCTCAAGCGGCAGCACCAGGACACGCACCACGCCATGTCCATCGCAGACCTGTGTCAGCCTGTCCAGTACATCCGCGCGCTCTCGTGTCCGTCCGACACGAACCCGCCTGGGTCGACACCTTCGACGCCCCCCGATGCGCCGTCCCTGGGCGCCGACAAGAGCTGGCGGCCGGCCATCGAACCCTTCCCGTACATCCGCACGCAGTCGTGCAGCAGTGACATCGACACGTTGCCCGGCAGCCTGCCGCTCCGCGGGCCGTCGCCCGTGATCGAGGACTTCCGCAGCAACCGCTTGGAGCGCAGCAGCTCCATGGACGCGCGCATGCTCAATGAAGTGCGCGGCCTCAAGCGCCGGGCAGAAGTCGTCGACCTCACGCAGTGGCTAGATCGCTCGCGGCGCGATCCTCTGATCTCGCTGGCTGACTCGGCCGACACCATGCTTCAGCTCGAGCAGGCCGGGCGCTCCATGCACATCTCGGACTCGCCGCGGTCGGACGCCGCGACGTCGCACGAAGCCAAGCGAGAGAAGAAGCTCTGCGCCTTTCCGCAGTGCGCAAGCAACGCCGTGACGCGCGGCCTGTGCATCAGCCACGGCGGCGGGCGGCGGTGTCAACGCAAGGGCTGCACGCGCGGCGCGCAGAGCAAGGGGCTGTGCGTGGCCCACGGCGGTGGGCGGATCTGCCGTGCCGCCGGGTGCTCCAACATCCAGCGCAGCATGGGGCTGTGCATCCGCCACGGCGGCGGCCGACGCTGCAGCGTCAAGGGCTGCCAGAAGGGCGTCGTGCGGCAGGACCTGTGCACGGCCCATGGCGGCAAACGCAAGTGCCGCGTGGTCGACTGCACCAAGCACGTCAAGAAGAAAGGGCTGTGCAGGTCGCACGCCAACTCCATGTATGCGACGTCATCGGGCTCGAGTTAAGTAAGTTAGGACGGCCGCTCGGCTGCCAGGCGACGCGGGCAGCTCCTCGATCCTCAAGCAAGCAGATCAACAGTTCATCTCCCCAGTCCACATTAAGCCAAAGTGTACATATAGGCGAATGCCAAAAAGTGTCTATCCACCTGCGTCCTCGTTCGCTTCCTCTGCTTGACTGTCGTTCATGCTGGACGCACATGGGCGAGGATATCGTTCCTCGGTGATCGTACCCATGCAAATCGCGACCGACAAGTCCGACATGATGTCAAGTGCATCGAGCATGAGGTGGTGGATCGAGCAAAGCTTTCGGTGTACATGTATCGACTCGGCACATCGAAAGGCGAAGGTGGTGGCAATTGCGGTGAGGAAGTATTCGCTGTGAAGACTGTATCGTATTGTATCGGCTCGATACTACTCTCACATTTTCCCCTGCAATCATGTAAAGTATGAGGGTAGTGCAGCCACAAAGAACCTGCACAGCAGACGCGTCAAGCAAAGTCTGGGTTTCCCGAGCTCCTCGGCTATGGCAGCGGCACTGGGGACTCCCCACTGGGGAGGAATGATGGCGGGAATGGCGTGCTCACCGTGCTCTTCTAGCAACACGCTGTAATGGACGGCCGCCGTGTTCGCAGCATATGGGCCTTGTTTTCGCCACGACCGCCCATTTCGTGTCAAGGTTGACGCCGTCTGGCCAGTGTTGGCAGTAGGGACTACTTTCATTTCGCGACATTCACAAAGGATTTCAGCAACATATCACTTGCCGTGATACACTGGTGGGTTGTATCGAGTCTCGTTGGGCACAGTGCGAGCAACCGTTGTTCGTGCTGGGGTTTGCGCTGCATCCTTTGTACGCCGAAATCGCGAGGAAAATGCCCCATACTTCCGTGTCTGGGATTGGTGCGCTGTGCAAGATTGCAGTTTACTATTACCGTCGGCTGTTCACTACAGAGGATATCGGCCAGATAGGGCGTGATATGTTAGCTTGGATGAAAGGACGCTTTACGCGAACGAAACCCAGTGAGTTCATTGGTGCTACCTGGGAATACTGGGAGATTGTTGCAGCCGAACGCCCACAGAGCTTCCTCCCGAAACTCGCCATGAGAGTGCTCTCAATTGTTGTAAATACGGCCACGTGTGAGCGACTTTTTAGTGATCTTGGATCAATTCACACACCAAAGCGTAATCAAATGGATGCATTGAAAGCGCTTGATTTTCAGATCGTCGCGCAGCATGTCCGTCGCCGTGAGCAGAAGGTTGAGACTTCAGATCCCAAAAAAAAACTTCTCATATCTCTCAACGAGAGACAAATAATACATGATGCAGAAAGCAGTTACCGATTATCCAGCCCGTTACCCATGCGTGGTGCGACGAATAACGATGAGGATAGCGAGGCTGAAGATCCTGGGGACAATATTGATGGCGCCCTAACACTTTCGACG
>AWVV02004028.1:0-10311 GCA_000500205.2 Phytophthora lateralis | reverse complement strand
CAATCGCAATGTCCGTCGTTGCTAATCCACTTCATTCCGTGTTGGGTCGCCCTCTGACGGCCCGCTTCTCCACACTTCTTCATACACGTGCGCACACGGGTAAGCTAAAGTAGTGGGTCTAAGCAGACCCATTACAGGCAACCTGATGAGCTGCATGTGGCAAACGGCGAGCGAGTAACTCGTGAGGAAGAGGGCAAGACCTATAGTTGTACACGTTGGAGCCAAGATAGGCATACACCTTTGTGCACCAATCAATATCGTACTTTGTGACTAAAGTACGGTAATAGAGTACATGGTTTGTAGTACGTTGTACCATGTACATGGGTGACCGAAATAAGACAAGGAAGTCGGTAGGCCTGAATTAGTTACCCACTCGCCAAAATGGGTGCAAGAAACAATACATGTAGTAAGTAGTAACGCTATTACGATTATGTTGTACACCAACATGCCCCCAAGCCCACAACATCCATCAAGGGAAAGGGTGTGGCTCTAATGTCCTCGATGACCCTCTCAATGTCTTGGGGCATTTTCATAGCAGCGGTGACTGCAACTCGTACTCGTACTTGCTAAATCTCCATCTGCCAAGCGCCTGCACTGTCGAACGTCACATGCACCTAAACGACTATCCCATCAATCGATTGTCAATACCGGGCATCGGCCAGTGAAAGACCGCATTACAGGCGATCCTCCGCCTATTTTACTTGATGGCCACCGAAGGCGACGAATGAGAACTCGCAGAAGAAATTTATCTGCTCAGTTCGAAGCCGTCTTGATGTCTCGATCTTTTTCACAACTGCACCGACTGCAAATTGTATTCCTCGTGGCTGGCGTTGGAAGTCATGAGGACCTGCAGCACGTACTACATATTCGTCTACTCGCTCACGTTAAGCGCTGTGTAGATTAAAAAGAGCACGTCGTCCAGCTGAGCAAACGCTGTTCCTACCCTCGGCGCAAGGGTGTTCACATGGGTGACTGATCTGTCTTCTCGAACATACATGGAATAGTTCTCACATCAATACTAGTGCCGTACGGTTGCCCGGGAAGCTCAGGATATTTAACTAAGTTACTTCGTATTGTACAACGATTTTCTAATGAGAGTGCCTGCTGTCCCCGACGGGCTTATCTTCCTTTTTTATTTATTCTGGTAGAGGCTTTCCATTGCAGATCGCTTTCGTGTATATGTATACGCCTCTCGTGTGTACACATACAGACAACGACGTTGAAATCCGCCATACTATAAAAACCTGCCCATAGCACATCATGTTTAGAACTCAAGTTACGATATTTTAGCCAATAGAAATCCTACATGTAACGACTGGCTGCTGCTACGCAGCAGTTGAAATTGTATCACTTTCGAGATGTCACCACAATGCTCGTACTCGATTCGTACCAGGCGGAGGCCATTGCATTGGCTGAGGTCGTAAATTGTAGACCTGCGTCGAAGCAGCTGAGGATTCCACGCCGCATGCTACGCGATTGGCTGGACAACAAGGAAGACATAAAGGAATTTGACAGAGCCCAGACTAGCAAAACACTGGAATGTCAAGGAGCAAAAAGCATTGTGTCCTTCGCACACGACTTGGTGACGTTTATAAAGCATGTGAGACGTGAAGAAGAGGTAAACACGCGTTAACCGTGTGCTATTTCTCATTGTAATAACTTTGCTATCTAATTGTGTTTGTTATACACGTAAGAACTAGTGTACAGGTCTAAAGACCGAGTACATGATGGTCCAGCAACCTCGGTGGCGGCAACGCTACCCGGAATCCTAAGCCAGCCCGGAAAAGGGTCTGAGCGCTTTAATGAGACTATGTCAGCGGATGGCAGCACGGTAAAACATAATGGAGCGGTGACCGTTTATCTAACTTATTGGCGTTTACTTGTTCATGTATAGCACTGTCGCTGAGCGATCACACAAGTGGATGATTGAGTTTTCTGAAGAACCGGGGAATATTGGCAGGAATTTCGTGAACGTCATAAACGGAAAGGTAAGTGATAGCTACAATATCCGTTATTGTCATTTCACTACTACGCCTGCCTATCGCTGCCAATGTTAGAAAATTGCAACAGGCATCACATTGCAGACTCGTATGATGCGTGGGACCTTATGCTGCTTTCCCTATGTCCTGGTGATTGATACAACGCACGGGTCGAATGCCTGGAAATTTAAGGTGGTTTATTTTATGGTTCCAATACATGTTTGAGTATGCTCTAGTTCAGAATGAACGCTACCAAACCGCGATTGCAGCATTCTAAAACACAATCCTGATCGGACCAAGCTCCAATGCCTAGTGATTTACAAATACTCCGCTGAGATGGGTGTTCTGATTGCAGCATTCCCTGGAGTTTCAATTCGTTTATACCAATTTCACGTGATTAAGTACTTGCACGAAGAGAGGGTTGGCTCGAATTATGGATTCTGCACATGGCAAATGGAGCCAATTCGTGCAGTGGTTTATCTACTTGTACATGTATATGCAAGTACGGAGAGAGCATACCAGAAGTATCGACGGTAGATGAATTACGTGGTCAACTTGGGTGCTACTACCGATATGGTGATAAACGGGAAGGGGGGGTCTGCCAACGATCTCCAGCTGGACCTGATACTACTTTGGGGAATTCGGCGATCTGTCCTCGGCATCTCTTTCGTGAATAATTTCCGAACAACTAGGATAGTTGTAAAGAACTGTGGTGCACGCACAAACGACATAGTATTACCACTTTAGGAAATGATACAACCAATCACTTGGAGGCTTATTGGAAGCAAATGAAAGACATTGTGGGCCTCTTCATAGCGGTTGATGAGTGTGTGGCTGCTGTATCGACCACATACGGAGCAGGACTTTATTTTCCAAGTGTTCAAAGTAGACGTGATTCACCTGATTACGACCATGAGATGGGTTACGTGGAAAAATCTTGTGATTGGACACGCCTGCATATTTGATGTTTCAACAGTATCGTTTTGCACTTTCTCGCGCGAACTCCAATTTAGCGAGACTGTACCTGGAATCTATTTCGTTACTAACGACGCTGACGACGAAGGATATTTGCATGAACCAGTTGCGAAGGTCCACCGGGTTGAGACAGTTATCCCCACCTATTGTTGAATGAGCTTCCGGAATCCGAGACCGGACCTGATGACTGCCGTGTCTCTCCGCCTCTTCAAGTTGCTTCAGGGTTGATCCTTCCTGCTGACGGCCGGAACCATGACCTGTCCGCCGTTTTCAATCCTGACAACTTGTGCAAATGGCATCACCTGAACTAATGTGCACACCACTCAATCGGATTAATGGCTGGGGGGGGGGACTGTGTATGCACACAATTTGGGGCGATCGTCCGTAAAGCATCTCGTATGTGCTGCTCAACAAGTACACCAATACTACATTCAGAAGGGCTTGGGGTACTATTTGATTTGACTGTTCACGTCACCGATTGGGTACCGTAAAACAGGATCTCGAAACTGTCTTCCTGCCACAGTACAAAAGACAAGGCAATACTATACTTCATTTTTCACTACTAACGTTAAGTACGTAACGTACAAACTTCTTTACAGACGCTGAAGCTAAGTTACCGGTCAAGCTTGACATTCAGTTTGAGAAAGAAGATCTGGGTATTACCTGGACTTCTGTCGTGTAGGAATACGCCGGAAATCTCACTGCCAAACGGTATGAGTCTCACTAACAAAACCCGTCTTCCTTGTTCAGGTCAACGAGCGTTGGATCAATACCTGAAGACCAGGAACGATCCCTTACACTGGGTTGGCTGTGGGCCCTCTGTACACCAAGGTTGAGTTAGGCCAACCCAATAACCTGCACCATTAGCCACGAGCGAGGGCTAGGATTTAATATTGCGCTTTCGTGCGAACCCCCGCAGTGCCTCAGGAAGAAGGGTACCGGCTGTCAAGCCTAATACGGGTTTGCCGAGGGAAAACCTAGGCGGGTAGTAAAATATACTCGGAACACTCGGTCCCACAATAGTATATGGAAGACGACACTCCTTGGCGCTTCCAACACTCGGTCATTCTAATCTCTTGGACTGGCCAGCAACAAACTCTCGGTTCAATGTACCCCAAGCTCGCCGACAGGCATCCCACGCAGCCGAGCGTACCCACACCCTAAGTTAAGCTAATTAGAGTTACCGGAGACGGACTTGATCCTTGGTGACTTGGGGGGAAGACTGCTGATTTATTTGCGGCTTTCTACGGCTCTGGGAGCCTCTGTAGGTCATCCTATAGCTAGTCCTGTACCTAAATGCACATATCAAGTGTGAATTGATCTCGGTAGGAGATCCCGTCGCCGGCTCTATAAGACCGAGATTACGAAACCCAAATGAGTACAAAACGAAGCTTTTAATCTCGGCCGGGATTTTATTATACCCAGCCGGGATCTCTGTCACTATCGCTCGTACGTCCCTATCGCGCAGGGAATGAGACTAGCCAATCAGAAGGAGCTGTCACCTCCTTTCACCAAAAGGAAACTTCGGTAATCAACAACTGGCGCGCAGCTTCGAAACCCGACGCCACAACTGCCCTCGTCGCGACGCAAGCTCCACTGGTAGTGCGCGTCGTGGAGACCTTCGATCGCGCCCTCATGGCTCCCCCCTCGCGCATGCTGGACCAAGCTACGGAGGCCGCGCTCCAGGCTATCGGCCCGTCCGAAGAGGTATGCTTGTTATCTTTCGTTCACCTTGCGCTCCTCAAATCTCTTCTGACGCTCCCATGCTTGTCAATTCTCCTCGTCTCTTCCTTCATAGCCCTATCGGAGCGATTCCCAACAGTTCAGGCTCCACCGGGACCACCGCGGTCTTTTCTCGGTCGCCCCCTCTCCGCTGTCAGGCGCTAGCGAGACTTCCGGGGGGTTGTCGCCGGTCACGCTGCCATCATCGGGTGGGTCTTCTCGATCCTAGTCTCCCGCTGCTTCTCCTCGGCTGGCTTCCGCGCCCTCGCAGTCGTCGGTGGGCTGCGCATCCTCGGTCGGGTGTCAAACCAACATCGTTGCTGGTGCTGCTCCTGCCGCTTCCTCGTTCGAGCCTTCAGCCCAAGGCCTTGTCGAACTGCAGTTGTTGCAGCTCCGTCTGTTGATCGTCGGCGTCGCGCGTCAGCTTCCTCGGCGCATCCACTCCGTCTTGGACAACCGCTTGGGGTAGCCACAGACCGCAGTGAGGTTCTGTCGCCTGCTGTTACACCCGCCCGGCGTGCTCCAGGGGAAGTCGGTGAGATCGTCGACCTGTGCAAGGAGGTAGCCCGACTCCACGATCAGTTGAGCGACGCTCACGTCCGGCTGCAAGAGGAGGTCCAATAGCGTGAGAAAATGAATGGTTTTTCACGCAGGCGTCGAGCGAGAGCAGTTAGGCGATCGATGCTATCCATCAGCTCCGCCAGGAGCATACGGACCTCTGGCAGCGGCTCATCCTTGCTAAAGCTGCCAACGCCCATCACACCGATACAGTGCGTGACTGGGCGGCGCGAGCGAGGGACGCTGAGGCTTCGGTTGCGTTGGCCCAGCGTCTGATCCATTCGGAGCGGATACGCTTCCAGGCCGGCCTCGTGGCCTACACCACCGCAGATTGCCGAACTTCAATCGGAGCTCGCCGCGTCCCACAAGGCTTCGGCGTCCACCATTTCGCCGCAAGTGCAAGCTCTGGAGGCCGAGAATGACAGCGTGAAGCGGGCGAACTCCACCTTGTGCCGGCACTCACGGGTTGGGCGTCAACACCCTGGTCATCGCTTCTACCGGTAAGTTCCTTGCCCTCATCAATCTTTCTAATGCTTATCATTATCCTCGGTCAGGTATCACCGCACAAGACATTGAGTGGGAGTTGCTCGGCCTGGCACCTCCGAGCGTTGCGTCAAATGCAGCTGGAATTCTTCCTCGGGGGAGGGGGGGGGCAAGCGAGTCGGCCGACGGCTATTGACTTGAAGGCTCGGTCCCAGACTCGTATCTCCAGTGCGCCCGTGTCCCTTCCGCCGGCATCGTCCACGTCGGGGCCGATTCCAGCGCCGCCGAACGTTCCGGTTGGTTCCTCGTCTGGATCCTCGGTGCTTCAGACTCCGGCAGAAGTCGTTGACTTGTTGGGGGATGAGGTCGTCATCGAGGCTCCGGTGGCTGCGGTTACCGCGCCAGGACCATTTTCTTCTTCACTGGTGTCGCCACCTCTACGCGAAAGCCGTCCATCGCGCAGCTTTCGGTGCTGCCGAGCTTACGCTCGGCGAAAGCCTTAGAGAATCTGGATGTCTCGGACGACTTCATTCTTGATCTCGGCCAGTCGTCCGAGGTCACGCTGACGTTCACCTCCCCGGTGCCCACTGTCCACGCAAGCGCTATTGTCTCGGGAGTCGTTGAAGGCGCTGCCTCGCTGCTTGTAGTATCGGCGGCCTCCGTTGGCGCTACGCCTTCCGCGCCATCCTTGGTCTCATCGGTTATGACGCCGGTAATTCCTGCAGTAGTCGGCTGGAGTTGCCTCGATAACCTCGGTCAGTCCAACGACTCCAACGCTGACTTCATTTTCGTCGGTTGTGACGCCAGCAGCTCATCCTGTGTCAACTGCTGGTGGCCCGGCAGCCTCGGTTGACTCGGTAGCCTAGGCGTCACACGTGGTTTCGTTGGTGGCGACACCGACGTCTCCAACAAGGTCACCTTCGACGAGTTCGGTAGCCTCGGCTGGTTCGACTTCCGCGGCACTACCCTCGGTCGCAACGGTTGTGACACCGGCGGCTTCTACAGGGTAGGTCGCCAGTACGACCGATGCCTCAGCGGCATAGGCTGCCCAACCTTGCTCGCGGTTTGCAATCGCTCGGTCTGCGGCTGGGCGATCTCACACCGAGGTTACAGCTACACGGTCTACTGTCCCCGGCACGGACCCAAACTCGTTCACCCCGGCTGTGCCAGCGGCTCCAGGAGACGTCAATTCCCAGCGCCTCTCCATGCTGGCGAATCCCTTTTTGACCCCTGGCTTCTTGGCACCGGGCGCACAGACGGCCTGGTACCAGGTCCAGAATCAGAGCATGACTCTGCCGTGTTAAGTCTCCGTGCTCTGTGGCTGGGATCAAGGCCCTGGTGTACTCGACCGACTCGGCTCATCCATGACAGCAGATACGCCTGAAGATGCCTGAGACGCCGTGCTTGTTCGATCTGGACCAAAACCCGGGTCAATTCGCGCCACCGGGCTTGCACACACGGTCAAAATGTGGCGCCAGTTTCAAGGCATCTCCACCGATCGTACGGAGAAAGCAGACCTCGGTCTTGCCTTGTGGGAACGGCGTCACTGGGTTCAGGTGGCTGCTGTTGAAGCCTTCCTACGAAGCCTTGTACAGAGCATTGGAGCGGCCGACCCTTCGCTCGTGGTCCTCGGTGCTACCTGAGCGGAGTACAATAAGGCTCGCAACCTCCGGGCCGACCGCATCCGCCAGCAGATGCTGTACCGCGGTTAGGAGAGGTGCATCGAGCGCACTGGCAGACCTCGCGAGTCTCTTACCGAGATAATCGAGTGGGCTCCGACATCCGAGGACTGGATCGGGGAGCTCAGGACACTGGACGGATGGCAGACAAGGCGCAACTGTTGGGTGGATGCACCGGCTAGCCATTCGTAAAACACCATCTTCACCCCTGTAACCCTTCGGTGCTGATGTTCATGCCGCAGGGCATGACGCAGAACGAGTGGTGTCTGGCTTAATGGTGGACCACCAAACGAGCGTTCAACAATCCTATCAAATGCTCGAACCGCTTCCGGAGGTGTCGGAGTAGTGTCCACCGAGCCGTCTGTTTGATTGTCGGATAGCCTTGTACATCGATACCACACACCACACCGTATGTCGATGGTGGCAGAGCATTCCCACTTGAAATCACGATCTGCTCGTGCCGTTCAACACGTCAACGAGGTCTTGCTGTTGACGGGCGGCAACGCTCGGGTTCATAACATTCGGTCCGAGTAATCTAACACCGTTTCCAAGGCTTCGGTCAGATCTGGCAGGAACGCCAAATCGCGCGTGTAGTCCGTCAGCTCAATCTCGTTTGCCAAATACTCGGACGTGTCATCGTTGGTTTCACCTTCCCCGGCACCATCTCCAGCAGTTGGTGAACAGCCCTCTTGCGGACATGTTCTCCACTGGAGAACCGGATGAATCCTCGTTGGTGCCAGTGTTCAATCGACGATCGTTCGTTGATGATATCTGCTTCGGCTCCGAGACTATCGACAATTGCTTAGTGACGCTAGATAGGCTGCTCCGGCGGCTCGCCGAGCGTCGGATTAGGGTGGGCTTTACGAAGAGCATCTTCGTCCAGTCGCGGGTGGACTACCTGTCACATGAGGTCTCGGCCGAGGGTATACGAGCTGACCCCAACAAGTTGAAGGCAGTGCCGGCGCTGCCGAGTCTTTCCTCGGTGCGCTCAACTATTACAGCCGGTTCATCCAGGACTTCGCAGTGTATGGAGCTTTTCTGGACCAGCTAAAGGACGAGGCCTTCACACGGAGCGGTAATCGCTGGGCAGCCCAACGAAGCTTCCCGGTGCTCCAATAGAAGGTTCCAGAGGCGTCGATCTTACGGCACATCGACCAAGGCAAGGACGTACCTATCACGCTATTTGCGAATGAGTGGGCATGGTGCTCTACTCTGATGCAATACCACGATGACAAGCTGCACCAGGCCCGGTTTTGGGGCCGTGTCCTCAAGGACGCTGAGATGAATTACCACCCAGACGAGAAGGAACTCGTAGCGCTTTTACTGTTGCTGACGGTGTGCTCTATCCACGTCTATACGCGTTTTCCGTCCCGGGAGTGGGTGGACAAGTCCAAGACACTGTTCAATCGGGCGACTCACTTTGCTGCGATGCTGTCCCCGGAGCACGTGAGGGTCAACCGAGTCAAGGAACGCGATTGCGCGTTCGCTCACCTCCTACAAGCTGGTCTTACAAGCTATGTTGAGTCAGAAGACTCGTTAGCCGCGGTAACACCATCTACGAAAGCAAGCTCCGGTCACCTCAGCGCGCTCAAACCTTTACATAACTGTTAGTGTCAAGTAAAATTCCGGCAGACCTCGCCACGAGAACCCCAAATCCAAGATCCCCGTCTATTTCAACGTTGTTGACGAGTGCAGGTGAGGAAGAATCGAGTGACCAGCCATACTTCCACAATGACCTACCACCACGCGGGTGAGAATACTCCGGAAGTAGACCTTTCTAATAAGTTTGCTTTAAATATTGGACAGGGCACACACACATAAACCAAGAATTATAACGAAAAAACTTCGATTTAAAGTTTGTTTTTCAGGACTTCTACGGATATTTTAATTGAATGTGTCTCGGTGCATCCATTCTGTAAGACAGAGTTTAGATAATTTATGATCGTCGTTTGAAATTTAAGAAGATATTTTGTACAATTCAGTTCGGTTTGAGTGATTATATGAACGATAACAGTGCAGTGTAATAGCCGTTTTGGTGTGCGTACTACGAAAAACAAGATTATTTAGCGACAGCAAAACAAAGAAAACTGTATATAACGGGAGTAAAATAGAAAATAGTACGTAACAGCACCCCAAAAGAATTTATTTGCAATTTAGAGCGTGGAAGCGAGATGGACCTCGCTTGTATCTGCCGTCCTGGTGGGTGCCATTGGGATTTTCGTCAGGAGAGTATCCATGACCTTGTCCGCCGAGTCCCGAGTAAGTGAGATACCCCACTTGCGTCGTAGGTAGTAAGTTTTGTTTTGTACCTTTCCCCATCCCTCTCTGTTAGCGGTCCTTTTCATTTTTGCGGTTTTACTGCAACCAAACGTTTTGGTTTGATGCCGCTTCCTTGAATATGCAGACGCGAAGGCCTTCTTGCGCACGCCGCAGCGTAGAGGTGCAATGGTGGCGTCAGTCTTCGTTCGGAAACCGACGCTCTTGGTCTCTGGTGTTGCCGCCGTTTCGAAAGTGACAGCAACACGGAAAGCTTGCCGTTAATTTTTTTCCAGCTACGAGCGCTTAAAAACAAAGTCCCTATCCGCATCGTCTTTCGCTTCTCGAAATTATTCCTCACACGAGTGAATCACACCTCGATCTCACTAACTCGACCTCCATAGATTCCCCCCAGTCTTGTTGTTGGTGTGCCGCACAAGTTGTAACGAGGAATCATCATTATTACTGAAAAGTCAAGCACTGAGATTATTGTTTCGGATGGTGATACTTGCATCAAATCAGTACACGCGTAGAGAGTCCCCCGACGAAGGGAAACCTGCGTGCAGCAATTTACCTCGCAGATCGACAACTTCGGAGAAGGCACAGATTGCAAGACTTTACTGGAGTTTCAATCAGTCTACCAGGCCAGATTTGTCGAT
>AWVV02004023.1:0-17374 GCA_000500205.2 Phytophthora lateralis | reverse complement strand
AGCCCCGATCGACTGAGTCTGCTGGCGCACGTCACGCAAGGCCTGCTAAGCCCCAGCACTCCACGTCCAGAAACCTTCAACGACCTCACCGCCATCCTGGACGACGAATCCGCGCAGGACACGACCGAGCACTCCTGACCAACCTGTGCATCAACGTGACCTACATCACGTACCCGGACGTGATTGTGCTCGGCGGCGGCATTGCCCGTCGTGAAAAATTCTTCGATTTGATCCGCGAGAAGTTCGTGGCATGCGTGGACAAGTACGTGTACGACCAGCAGCCGTCCGTGGAGAAGTACATCCGCGCGCCGTTCCACTCGGCCATCCGTCTCGTGAGCTCACTGAACCTGGCGGGCTGCAGCAGTAAGTACGTCGAAGGAGAAAGCAATCGACATCTTCACGAATTCTTGCTGACAGGAGCGAAACACCACTCGCTCCGACCCGTGAAACAGACGTCTTGGTTGAGGATTAATCAGTTGTCCATCTACAGAGAAGCGCTCGGTCCGCCATCCTTTCTCGGCCATTAGTAAGAGATATCCCATTGCCGGCGTTGCCAGCGGCCTTCGGTTTGGGCTTTGCGTTCATCGAGCTTGTCCTTTTCTGGAACGTGCTCAAGCGCGTCGTTGTGTCCGAACGGTGACCACACCACAACTGAGCAGGGTTAGTAATTTGCATCAGCAGTGCCAAGAGCTTAAGCGAGTCCGGCGGCAACACCTTCAAGAGCAGCGGGAACTCGCTCACGTCGCCGACATGCTTCACGTGCTGCAGCTTCGTGGTGTGGGGGATAAACACAGGTTGCAGTCCACCGCGACCGTCGCCCAGCGGGAACATATAGTTGCGGTGGCTAGCTGGGCACTTGACTTCCTTCGTCTCTATCCGAGCAATAGGCGCAGTAGCGTCGACCACCTGGCCTTGTTCGTTGCCGCAGCGGATTGCAACCTGGTACTCGATCAAACCATCTTCATTGTGCTCCCCAACATCGAAGTACGACTGAGCCTCCTCGTTCCAGTGATATTGATCCAGTCCCGGCAAAAAGTGCACGCTGTTCGTCACTGAACCTCGTTATTCTGATCGATGAAAGCTGCCAGCTTCGGCATTATGTCTCTCGAACGGATCATCCACGAAAGCAGGTCCACGTGCATCTCGTTCTCACTAGGAAGTGACGCGCGAGGGTAGTCGTCCAAGCCTGACGACAGCGTGTTCGAAATGAGCTTGCCATCATTCGGGTGACGCCCATGCCAGCAGGAGCTCGCACTGTGAGGGCCATACAGCGTCTTCAAGAACCAACTGGACCAGCGCTTCAGGAACGGGAAGATTGCACGCACGAACTGCTGTAGCTCTTGCTCGAGTCAGCGATTTGATGCCACGCAATCATCTTCTCTAGAGCCAACAGCAGAGTCAGGGGATTCGCTTGCTCCACGTGCTGCACCAAAAAATCAGCAGGCACTCGGCGGCGCGCAGCCTGTCCCAGAATTTGCTCGCGAGCGATATAGCCTCTTCACCGGTAAAGAGGCCCACCTCGAACTGCCGCAAGGCGCTGCCGGAGTCGGCGCATCACCGGATGCTCTTAAACCTGTAGCACAGAGACACAATATGTGAGAGGCGGCAGGGGCTCAGCAAGCCATCGAGGACGCACGCACCGCGAGCCGGGAGCGTCCGCCGTGGTGTCTGTCGGATGCAGATGAAAAGTGAAGTAAAACTATACAGAGCACCAATCAAATTGCAGGGGTTGCTATGATTGGCCCATGTTAAAGATAGGAAGGTGCAACTTTCAGCGTTGCGAAGCGTGGAGCAGTTATTTCGATACATTTGGACTGGATTTTTGTAAGGATCATACAAAATGGTAGATGTTGAAGTTGCATGGATGGGACGATGCAACGTTGAAATCACTATTAATAGTGCAGATGCCACTTAATGCTGCTCGTCTTGTCTTACCATTACCACGGTACTCTACGCTCAATTCGTTTTTCACGGAGCAGTGTACAATGTACTTCGAAGTACTTGGCGCAGCGTACAAAGGCGGAATTCGTTGCCAATCGCTCATAAAACGGTCCTTGAGCCTTTCCCGATCGCTCTCTACTGTATGTCGGCGGACAGACACCGAATGCCTGCCTGCAAGCGTCCTCCTCCTTTACCGGATTAACCTTTGGGAGCGTGCACTGCGCCAACTGCCGCTCGATCTGTACATGTACACGAACCAATAGCGGCGACCGGCACGCCGCACACACCGAAAGCAGGCCACCGTGGTCGGATGAGCATCGCACTTGAGCCGAGCTGCCTGTACGATGCCATGACGCGGGCCTCCCGGCTCTGGTCACTTGAAGTGGCAAGGGTTCACGTGAAGCTTCGTCAAGAGCCGCCTTGTACATTGTTGGGCGTCGCGGCAACAGAGCAGTTAACATTCAATTGCCAGCAGCATGCAGCAGTAATGCCGACTTCGCCATCAAAGGCAAGTCGCTGCTCTCCAGTGGCGATTTCTCCCAGCGTGTACGCACCTGCTCCCTCCCGCTACCGTCCAATGTATACTTGTATCCGGTATACACCCTTCATATTCAGCTGTATACATGCCCGACTATACACTTTCCGCCCTTTCCCGTCGGTCGCGCCAACCCCCTCCTCAAATCGCGGGGCAAAGGGGGACACACCGCAACCAAACAGCAAAGAGCGATACGCCGTCGGCCACCTCCATGCGCATGCTGGCGATGAACTCGCTCATGGATGACGCCGAGAGTCGACGCCAGCAGCCCAGCCCCGACACAGACAAGGAGGACGACGACGACGCGGCGCCCGTGGACGAGCTGGACCCCGTGGATGGCTTCCCCAATCCCCCCGTGCGCGCTCGCTCTCGGCGGCGGTTCGTCAAGCCCGGCCAGACCACGTACGAACTGTCGTTTTCGAGGCCCAGACGTCGCGCAGGAGCCGTGAAGAACCAGAGCCAGGACGAGTACAGGCCGGCGCTGCCAGGAGCTCCTCCTCCGCCGGCCGTGTCGTCGCTCTCGAGCGTCCTGACGGAGGTCATGGCTGGCAGGAACAAGGCGCTCAACAACATCGTGGACACGACGCCGCCCCAGCCCAACGTGTCGTACGTCATTGAGCACGCGGCGGACGGGACGCCGTACGTGGCCGCCTCGGACGGCAACAAGTACTTTGAGAACTCGACCATCGGCCAGATCTTCTTGAAGCCCGCGCTGAACCACGCAGGACCGCGCGGACGACGATCCGATATGGACTTTTTGCAGTCGGGGGGATGGAGACACCAGCAGTCGACGAGACCCTCGGACTTTGTAGGGGCGGAAGCCGCGACCAACAACGTACCGACGGTGGTAGGTGCCAAGACGAGCGAACAGGAAGATGTCGAGTCGGACATTGACGCCAAGAAGGGCTCCAAGGTGCTGCTGGGGTTCAAGAGCTTCCAAATGGGGAAGAAGAAGGACAAGAAAGGGTCTGCCAGCGACTTACACGCTGTGCGGGAACAAAACGACTACACCCATACACCGGTGTTAGGCACGGCGGACGTGATGGTTGACTCGAGTGTTGAAAACGAGTTTCCAATGCTGGACCCGGAAAAGGTGGACCGGAGTCGCGGAGACTCGAGCTGGGAGGTGCCGGTCAAGATGGAGGTGCGGCAGGAGCCTGAAACTCACCCGCCCACGGCGATCGACTCACAAACTGCTCATCAAGCGAAAACTGACGCGACGGTTGACTCAGCGACCAGCGGTGATAACAGAGCAAGTGGTGGTAGCTCGCTCAGTTCTGTCAGTGCTAGCAGTTCTTCCAGTGCAGGTGCAGCATCATCGAAGACGCTGCCCCGACTGCAGCCGAAAAAGGACCTCCCGGCGCCGCCACTGGCGTTTGACGCGTACGACGAGGACGACAACCCGTTGTGTCGATCGTTCCAGAACGTGCGTGATGTCGACTTGATGCGGTCAAAGTCGGATGAGCTTGACGACGATGAGGAGCATGATCATGCCCACGACGAAGACCATGATGACGCTGCGGCCGCTGGAGATGAAGACTTTCCAGATGTGAATTCGCCTGACTTCGCCGGTCGTGTTCGTGTGTCATCGGGCGCAACGAGCGTGGCGGAGTTTGTGGGTGGCTTCAAGGGTCAGCTATCCCGGCGATCCGGTACCAGCGGTTTGGTGAATCGCAAGCGAGCTGTGCGGCATGCACGTTTAACAGCAGCAGAGCAGAAGGCCGCAGACCTAGCGCGGAAAATTCGGGAGGCTCGCAACCGCATTCCGCTGGAGTTTAGAGACGAGTACATGTCCCTCGCTGCACAGAATGAGCTGCAGAAAAAGAAGAAGTGGCGAGCTCTCGGTCGGCACGTCCGCTTTAACTCGGAGGTGCAGTGCCGGGAGTTTGAGGTTGAGTCGGAAGATGAGGACGATGATGGTTATGATAGCCCAGACGAGATCGTGGACGCCGTCCAGTTGGTGAGCAAGCGTGACGTTGTCCATGCCGAGGACGTCGTTGCCGCGCTCCCGATGGAGCAGTTGGAGCTGCCGCTGGAGGAGTTGACTCAGCCGATTGTCTGCGGCTTTGAAGCGCCATCACCACCGGCCCCAGGCGTCGATGCGGATGCAGATGAGGATGACCCGCTGACATTCTCGCAGCTAAACAACGATAAGCGTCTGTCGTTTTCTGATCTCTGATGAGATCACTATGGAAAGGTGGAAAGGAGGCACCCGGCGTTGAGCGGGTAGTAAGTAGCGTATCTATTTGGACGAAAGCAAGCGGGAGACGGCCAGGACGAGAGCAGCAGCTCTGCTAGCTTCGCCGCACATAATTGAAAATTCATTGGTTTCTTGTATTCCTCGTCACGCGGCTGATAACCTGGCACGATCGCCTGCAAGCAATGAACCAGCAGTACGTGGTTACTCGTTGACGTTGTGATGAATCTGGCTTACATCCTCGTCCTCGTTCAGAGCGTCGATGAGCTTGTCAAAGGTCTCCTGCTGTTCGTCTTCCAGATCCAGGAACTCCTTCGGGTTGTAGATGAGCTCAGAAATGGCCGGCTCCAGCCCAGCTTCCGTGAAGCCCTTGCGCACGACACCAAGGTCGCTGGGGTCACATGTGACCTGCGCCAATCCTTCACGCGTCTCCACGTCGTCCGCGCCTGCTTCAAGCTAATCATTCAACGCATTCGCAACGGTCAAGACAGCGAAACATCGTACGATGAGCTCCAATAGTACGTACCGCGATCTCCATGAGCGAGTCCTCGTCGATCTCTCCGACGGGGAGTTCAATCTACAGACCAAATTCACCACATCGTCAGGATCGACACCAAAACTATCGCATACGTTACGAATCGGACCGCACCTCGAGGTAGCCCTTGCGCTCGAACATCCAGGCCACCGAGCCGTTTGTGCCCAGAGCGCCGTTGTGTTTGCCCAAGATGTGGCGCAGCGCAGGCGCCGTCCGGCGCTTGTTGTCCGTCAGCGTCTCAATCTAAACGCTAACAACATGAGCAAACGGGGCCCATCCAAACTCACCAATTGCTATCAGCTCACCATCAGCGCGCTTCCAGACGGACCCGAGGCCTCATACAGCACCGCCTCCGCATTGCTGCCTGCACACAAGGACCAGATCTTTGTCAGCCAAGTCCTGCCCACTGTAACTTTCCAGTCTCCATCCACCCCACCGTCTTTTCCTTCCACGCCACGCTTGATCGCGGCCTCGATCTTGTCCTTCGGCATGTTGGCCGCCTTGGCCTTGTTCACCGCCGCCCCAAGCCGCTGCAAAATACAGTAAAAAGCAACGAAAGCCTCAGGAATTCAACACTAGCAGTATCTTGGCATCTCTGGATCCACGTACCACATTGTTGGTGTCACCTCCCACCGCTAAAAGAACCACAAAGCACCAGCGAATGTCAGCAACCCACCGCCGAAGCTCCAACCCGCAACATCTCTCCATCCTCACATTTAGAAATGACCATAATCTCCCGCGCCAATTTCGCGTTCGTCGCCGTGCGTTTCTACAATAAATAAAATATATTGGGCAAATGATGATCCGTTGCCTTTTGTCTTTTGCCTCTTGGCGCACCGCGTCCGTAGCGTTTTTCTTGCCCTGGATGGTGGGGCCGCGGCCCATGAAGCGAATGCTCTGGTTGTAGACGCAGAGTGGGGGCGCGAGCAAGGATCCCTGGAGGGCGGCGGCGCAGCGGCGAGCGAGCATCGTAGGAATGGCACCAATAATTGGCATGTGGTTGATACACAGGATACTGCGCTGTTATTCAGTTTACGAGCAGGTCGGAGAGACAAGCTATTGGCTGATCCATCTCCCCAACTGTGAGCTCGAACTGGGTTCGCCACTCTCCTTTCCCACAGAGAAGCCGATGATGTCGAGTAGCTGGAGAACTAACGGGTGCTTACGAAGCCTCGAGCGTTGGCACCGTTAGGATGAAGCAGGTTGGGTGGGGCCTCAGTTTCCAATTTGCATCGTTCCAGAGAAGAAGAGAGAAAACGAGGCGAAATGAAGGACGACGACCTGCTGAATGCAGTGTTTCGGTTCAAGCACAAGCCTCCCAGCGACCGCCAAGATGCAGCAACGTGTGCAGCTTTGAGCAAATGGTTTGCTGTCTTTGTAGCCAAATTGGAGGCTGCGGAAGTGGCCGAGCACAAATGCGGCCGTGTTGATCCGCTCGCAGACGACCGAGTCTTTCCAGCCGCTACGTTCTCTGTTCATGAGGTTGAGAACCTCCGACAAGTGGCTCAACGTCTCACAGCTTCGAGTGGCAGACACCAGCGAGGTGACGTGTGGTACGACCCATGGCTGCCCATGTACGGCTGTGCACTGCAGCGAACCATGCTGAATGCGACCACTGTGAAGCTCGAAGTGATTTTTGTTGACGGGTGGGAACGCACGCTCCATTTCTTGCCGACCGGCGAGTGTGTGCACAGTGCCGTCCCCAAGACGCACCATATCTTGCACTGTGCCGACCTGGATACGGAGTTGAAGATGAAGTTTGCCACTGCGTTTGCTTCCGAGCTACAAAAGGCCAAGTCGTGCAAAGGATCCGAGCGAAGTGCGGCGAAAAACGAGTTGGGCCATCAGAAGACGCCACAATTCATTGCTGCAGTCGTGAGACGTGCCGTAGCTTCGGTGATGCAAGGCCCCTCAAGCGCTAGCTTCGCTAACTTTACTGCTAGAGGAGGTACGACTGATGTGGGACAACACACCGGGGGGCGAGCGCGAGACACATGCTGGGCTCTTGTTCAGGCGGCGATCGCCCAAAATCTTTGCTGTGGGCGAGGCCTTTTCCGGAAGATAATGGCCACGATTGAGCTGGGGCTGCTCCAATTGACAGTCCACGAGGCCGAGAGTATGTTTTGTCTGGACAGCATTAATCTACGGGATGGGTGCTCGTCTGTAGACGACATGTTCTATATGCTGCAAGCTATCGTCCTGCACGTTGTTGACCTCCTCGAATGCGGGTATGATGTATCTGCATTTCAGAAGCAGTGCACAGAGCTACGAGCCAGCATTGGCGATTTTGTTGATATTCTGAATTGGCAGAGTGCCAAAAGATACACATTACCGGAAGCAGACCTCCTTCGGGAGCTTAATGAATTGGAATGTGGTGTGAAGATCACTTCGCCAAAGTGCATCAAGGATCCTGACGACCATGAAGGCAACACTGCAAGCCACGATCGAGCGTGGGCGAATTTGGGTGGGTGTTGCTTTCTAGATGGGTCATCATGCAGCTTAAGCGAGCTGCTCGGATGGATGAAATCAAACGCGGCCCCAGCGGCATACAAGTGCATCCTTATTCTGCGGACTGTGGAAGCATTCATGTATGCGAAGTCTCGTCAGTTTAATGAACAAGTCCGCAAGCAAGAACCTTTAAGTTTAGAGAGAATGCAAACGCTTGTCGCGGAATACCAGACAGTCGCGAGACAGTGGCATCAGCACCTGCAGATGACATCCGTTTTGAATGTGGAGCAACGGAGTCGGGAAATGCTGGTGGTGTGGATCGCATTTTGCCTTGTTCACCAGAAATGCGTTGTGGAAGTGCCTTTATGCGCGCAGTACAACATTGCGCTTGATTGGACAGACCTAAAGGTAGCTGTTTTGAGTGACCGCGCAGCGATTTCTGCTCTGCAGAACGTCACTCGGTATATTCGCGGGTGGAATTTGGCGACTAATGGACCTCCACTGTTCCACTTGACCAACCAAGACCCAACCTTTAAGTTCGCCCAGTCTTTCGGTTTAAGCAGCACTAGCATGGTGGAAAATTACAACCGTGAAGTTGAAATTTGGGAAGCGCATGTGAGAGCAAAGTGGGACGTGATTAAAGAAAAGAAAAGGGAAGCCGCCGAACTCCGAGCTGAGATTGCGCGTTTGAACGAAAATCTATGGACAAATCAACGCGCTTTCGCAAATGAAGAGGAACGGTTGCGTCTAGCCTACCCCGGTCGACACTCACAATGCTACCGAACAAGCGGTGCTAGAACACAATTGAAGGGAGCGATTGCCCAGATTGGGCGTGCGATCAGGCAAAATGAAGAAACACTTCAAAGGACGCTGGCAACTCCCCCGTATCTGGTACGACCGCTTCCTCCGGCGCGGGACCATGCGATTCAAGTGATCTTCATGCTGACGCTGCCACGAACGCTTGAGATTCTGGGCAGCCTGTGTCTTACCGCACAGCGAGCGCTCGCGCCGGCCAGAGTAACGTCCGAGATGACGACATTACCGATACTAAGCCCAACTACCTGGCAGTTATTTTACTATTGGTACGCGCCAAGTAGAGCACTGACTGCGACTGCCAAGATCTTCACAGCAAGCCCTGCTCCATTTTCTCTCCCAAGTTCTTGCGGACCCAAGACTGTCGACGAACTGTACTATCTTTCTCAGTACAAGTCTGAATGTGTTTGGGATCCTCCCTTGTATGGCACGGCATTGACATGGAAGGACACATCGGGAGCGAATGTCAACCCTTTTAATGCTGCAGAGTCGAACGTGATCGCCAGCTTCATCGAGCAGTTACCTCAGTCATGCCGCCAGTTCCAGTGGATGAATTCATGGCCTGGTATCGGAGATGTACGAGGGAATTTGGTGTATGCAAAATTACATGAGCAGCCAGAAGAATTCGAGAAGGTGGCGTTCATTGCACTTGGATCTCTGCGTGCATTTCCCAATCAACAGTATCGTAAACTGCAGTGGGCTCTTTTTGAGGACGTTTTTCCGTGGGAACATCCTTCCGTGGGAACTATCGTGCGGCAGACACTTTACCAGGTTGGTGCTCTCACTAATGATGTCACGCCGAAGATGTTATGGAAGACCGACATGCTCCGAAATGAGAGGGGTCTGGAGGCATTCTGCTCCACGCTAGAGATTATTGCTGGTAAACTGGATCACACCCCGCGTAATTTCGAGAATGTCCCGCTTCTCAGTGAACTAGCGGGCTTTGCGTTGCAATTCACCCAAGACGCGAAACAAATCGTGAAATTGTTTGCTGGGATGGCGAGGCGATGGGCGAAGAATGCGAGCTCTGAATACGAGAAAGAATCTTCACCCCGCCGAATTGCTGTGATCCGACAAAAAGAGAGCGTTCTGTACGGCTACGCATTGCTTGCCTACAAACTGGGGCCATGGGACGATGAAGTTGCGCAGGAAGTTTGCGAGCTTCTCGTGCTATTTCGCAAGTCATTCCTCTGTGCAAGCGTTACTCTGCGTTGTACCGAAATAATGATTGGTGTGGAGAGCAAGATTGAGGAGATGATGACCCGTCGAATCCCAGAACTGATCGAGTATGTGGACAAGTGCGGCAACAACACAGTACTTACTGGCTTAGTACGTTTGGCGTGTACAACATCTCCAAATCGGCTGGTCTGGAACCCGTTTAAGGAGCTCTCTTTGAATAACGGGGAGCTTGGAAGTTGCTTTGAAGCTTTTGACAGTCCGTCAAACACGCACTACTCGATTAATCTCTTCACGGGCGTCGTTCTTACAAACGGGTATGCACCCGGGGGTCTTCCGGCAGAAATTCGAGATCACAAGCGATTCCAGACTCTGTTCGGACGTAGCAATTTTGCGGTATTCTGCACAAATGGTGTGCTCCGAACTGAGCGTAAGTTTTGTGGCCGCTTGTACGACTTCGCACTGCTAGCCGACGGAGAGCTATTTGTCCAAGAACTTGTTGCAGCTACTTCGGGTGCAATCACCAGAACCCTTCAATTATGCTCTGCGACTTGGGTTAAAACATTGGGCGAACTGCTTCCAACCCGACTCAGGGAGCTGTATTCACACTGGTACTGGGTGGAGCAAAATTGTGTTCTCTTTCGACCGACCGAGGCGAAATGTCGTGAGATATTTTTTGCTGCAACGTTGAATAACGGGAACATGATGCAGTGCCTCAAAATACCATTCAGCGACACGAACTGCCCGTACCAAGAGATTTTAAACCGTCTGGATGGCTACGACCGGTTTCTACAGAAGGATGAGGCACTTCTAAAAGTTTTCAATGTTCTGACGAAATTTGAGGAGGAGAAGTTTCTTCATCCGCTGAAGTCTCCACTCGAAGTGCTAAAGATTGAGCTGCCGCGGTTCAAACTGAGCTTTTGTCTAAACAACGAAATGCACTTCGAATCCGTGGAGCACAAGGGCTACGTATTAGCGACAAATCAGCAGTTTGATGATTTCCTGCCGCGGTTTAGCCGATACCTTACGTTGGAGCTTAACGACAGATCTGATACGTCGCGGCCAGAACTTCGAATGCTGCTTCCAGTTGGTTCTGTAGGAGATTTTTCTATGGTTGATATCAGTCTTCCAAGCGAAGCAGATAGTACTATTGGTGTTGCGTGTTACGACCTACACCGCCGTTTAAAGACGTTTGAAACGGAGACGATTTGCGCAAGACTGCAACTGGCCGCTGTTTGTACTCGAGCGGGGACGAATGTACCGAGCAAGCGCCTGCAAATGGCTGGAGCAGAGGCTGCTCTGCAAATTCTCCGAGAGTGTCGCTCGAGTAGACCATTTTCCGACGTGGAAAGGAGTGCTTTACTATCGGTGTACAAGTTGAGTTACCGAGAACCAGCTGTGAAGATTTTGGCCTTGGCGTTGCTGACAGAATCGAATCGTCTAGCTTTTCTTTTCGGAGGAACCCAGCCGACGAACACGGCGATGGGCAGTACTAACGAAAAGGCTGAATACGCAGATTTGCTTGCTGAGCAAGTTCAACGGAACCCTTTGCGTTCACAGTTTCGTAGCAACGAGGAGAAGTTCATTCTTGGGCACATGCATCATGCTTCAATATCCGGTTTGCCTATCGAAGCGGTGTCATGTGAATCACCTCCTGGTGCTGACGACTATGTGAGATCTACCGAAAAGGAGTTGGGTCTTTTCGTTAAGAGTCGATGCTATGCCAAAAAGAAAAGCACCACCACTCCCGTTGCATAGCGGTACCGCCAATGCCATGGGCGAAAGCATGCTGGATGAACTGAAAGTGAGCTGGAAAAGCTACCACTCGCAGGCCCAACCGATGTTAAGGTCTCCACCGGACATACTACTCGGATCATTCACGACATTACTGAGTGATGTTGCATCTCGTCGACTCGAGACCGAAACGTATCTGTGGGGTGCATTTGCAAGAGCTACGAACAGCATGCGCGACTGTCTTCTTGGTCTTGCCAATTATTTACCGCTTCTCACCATGAGTGATATTGTGCGGTGCGCTTTCGATGACGAAACCCTTCATACACTGGCACCCAAGTTAAGTGAAAAGGCGAGGGAGAATTTCAAGAAAGGGATCCTCCAGTATATGGAGCTGTGCGTACTGGAAGACAAGGTGGAGAGACTCATCTGGAAAGCAAAGCGCAGTGGGGAGTTGTCGGACGCGCAGCTCGTTGATGAACTAGTCAACGAGAGACAGTGGTTATCGTCTGAATATCCGTTTTGGTTGGCATTCGAGGTTGAGGGGAGGTTGCAGATCCGACACGAACAATTCGTAATCGCGCAGCACCTTATCAATAGTCCAAGAACAGTTTGCCAATTGAATATGGGTCGTGGTAAGACGCGTGTGATACTGCCGATGCTGTTTCTGTACTTCACGCGGAGTCGGTGTCCACGAGTTGTACGTGCTCACTTTTTGAGTCCTTTGCTCAGTGAAGCGCGGCAGTTCATGCACCGTTACTTGTCGGCGTCCAGTGCTCGCTTAGGTATTTTCGAGCAGCCATTTCACCGGCAGATTGATTTGGATACCCGCAGACTCGAAATCATGCGTGATACAATTCACGACTTGAAAATGTATGGGGGTATTCAAATGGTAGCTCCGGAGCATCGGATGTCACTTGAGCTAAAGCGCTTAGAACTAGGAAATGATAACCCTGCTGCGGAGACGCTGGACGAAATTCTCGAGAGTGACCAATTCGTAGATGTGCTTGACGAATGTGATGCCCTGCTCCATCACAAGTATCACTTGGTGTATGCAGTGGGCACCCCAATTCCGCTTTGCAATGGGATTGAGCGATGGCAGGCCGCAGAGGCTCTGCTTCGGGTCATTGCGGATACATCCTCGAGCTCTCGAGTCGCGAGTGTACTGCAGGCACCTCACGTTGCTTGCTTCTCGCCAGATTACGCCACACGCTTGGGTGCTTATAAAGGAACTCGACTCAACACTGTTGTGAAGATAACCAAGTCATTACGAGAGGGGCTCAAGAAGGCTGTGGTCCTGGATCTGATTGACAAGGCTCCGTTTGAGCTCATGTGGTTGAATGCGTTTGGTAAAGGAGACACTAGTGAATCGTTGGTTATGGCCATTACGGACCCGGACGTGAGTTTGCAGGAAGCTCTTGGCGATCATATCCAGAAGCTCACACCATACGCATGCCATTTGCTAGCTTTGAGAGGACTTATCGCGTTTGGCGTTTTTGAGCACTGCATGGAGAAACGCTATCGGGTCAACTTCGGTCTACCTGCACCTGGTACGCGGCCGAAGAAAATCGCGATCCCCTTCCGCGCTGCTGATGTTCCTTCGGAACGATCTGAATTCAGCCACCCTGACGTTTGCATCGTGCTGACCCTGCTAGGGTATTATCACGGTGGTCTCACAAACATTGAGGTTCGAAATGCTTTCCGAATGCTGCTGCACTTGGATATTTCGGAGCAGCACCAGCAGTATGATCGCTGGTACTCTAGTGTCGAATTGGGCTTGAACGAGGAAGACCGAAAGGCCTTATGTGATGTGCGTCATATAAGTCTCGCTGACGCCCAACAGTTCAAGACACTCTGTCGGGCTTACGAGTTCTGCATGGAAGCGATTAATTTCTACCTTAATACGTGTGTCTTTCCGAAGGATACGCAGCAGTACCCACAGCGATTGTCACGAACGGCGTGGAATCTCGCAGCTGGAGACAATAGCATTGGATTTTCGGGAACGAACGACAATCACCGTTTGCTTCCACTCTCTGTGATGCAGCAAGAGCCGAGTGAGCCTTCACTACTGGGCACAAATGGCAAAATGATCGACAAGATTCTTCAAGTAATGCAGAGTTACGAAGCAATCCGGCCCAGCCCACAAACCTCACCAATTCCATGGCAAAGTGTCCTCCTCTTTACAGTTGATAAGCGTGCGCAAGCTCTCATTGATACGGGTGCACTTCTTGCTGGCATCACGAACCACGACGCAGCAGATTTTCTCCTTGGACTGCCTGACTTTGACTTCGCTGGTGTGACGTACTACGATAGCCGCCAAGAGCACAACTGCTGGATGATAGCAGAGAAGGCTCGACAGGTTAAGGTGCCTCTGAAAAACGCGTCGATGCTCGAAAAGGATACGTTTGTGATTTTTGACGAAGCTCGCTCGAGAGGATCCGACATGAAACTCCTTCCGGATGCTGCAGCTGTCCTAACACTAGGCCCGAAGCTCACTAAGGACAAACTGATGCAAGGCGCCGGTCGCATGAGGCAGCTTGGATGTGACCAAACGCTCTGGATTGCTTGCTTTGATGAGGTTGCACAGAGTATCCTCCAAACCAGCGAGAAAAGTGATGCTGAAGACTTGGCTGTGATTGATGTGCTGAATTGGGTCATGGACAACACGAAGGAAGAAGCTGTTCGTGGGTTACTAGAGTGGGCAGGAAATGGTATTCATTTCCGAAAGACTCAACTTGACCAAAAGACAGAGCTAGTGGATGACAATTGGGCACTGGAAACGTTGTACCAAGAGAAGCTCCGTATAGACAAAGTCGCTCAAGTGATTCAGTCGAAGGCTCATATTGACTTCAAGGAAGCTACCGATGCGTTGGTCTCTAAGATCTGCCACCGAGGATTCGTGTACGGACTTGATCACGAAGAGTACGTGACATCGCACACCGATGAGTGTGAGCGAGAGCTTCAAGCGGAGGAAGAAGTGCAGCAGATGCAAGAGGTGGAAGCGATGGTATGCTCACCCGCGCGAGAAAAGAGCTGGAAATATAAGAAAATCTTACGAGTGCAGTCGGTCGAGGGCCTTAGTGGGGTCGTTCAAGTGCTCGACATGACGAAATTCATTCGTCAGTGGATTTCCCCCAAGGAGTTAGCGAACCTGTCTTGGAAAAACGCTCACATCTTCGGAACAGATAATTTTTTCTCGACGATCATGGCACGGAAGGGATTGGACCGCATGAACGAATTTCTACGACTGATTGATGTCATATTGGTGTTCAAGAATGGTCAAGTGCTGCTGGTATCCGAGTGCGAAGCTGACCATATCTTAGAGTTGTTGTGGGCTACTACTGGGGGTTCAACGTCTTGCCACTTCTGCTTCGTGAATCTAGCATTCGCTTGCGAAAGCATCGATCGTGTTGGGGTGCACTCTAGGTTCCAAGATGCTCATCTATCGGTTGGCCCACGTCTCGATGGAGCTCTACTGATGCTGTCAGCTATAGCTTGCCACCTGTACAACGGAGAGACAATGGTTGCGAAGCATCAGCGAGCTGTTGTTGAGCCCCCGTTCCGCGAGTTGCTTCGTCCTTTGGCACAACGAGAGGTGACGCTGAGTAATTTTGTGAACTCGCGAGGTAATAGCCACAAGTGGACGCGCTCGTTCCTGCATGAGCTCTGCTGTCGAATGGATCTGGAAGACTGCAAGTGATGTACCACGCGCAACAGGAATGAAGTGCTGCGTGAGAGTACGACCAGCATTTTAATACTTCGAACTCAAATGTAACACGAGTGCACTTGATCAAATTGCGAATGTTGCATTGGTTTTAAAGCGATGCACACGCTTAGATGGTGGGTGATTTCTGATGGGCGTGTTGGGTACCAAGGAGTGTATTTGGATCTTTTTCGGCACAAAAGTGCGTGCCCATGACCTATCTATTGTGTCAGTGGGGAATTAAATATGTTTGGAGTGGTCGCAGATACTTTTTCAAAACCGGAAGGTTCGTTTACCATTGAAAACTCGCCAGCATGTCAGTCCTTACCAATGGCAGTGGAAGACTACACGTTTGGGAATAACTCTTCAGCTTAATTAGTATACCCACTCTTCTTTCATACGACCAACCTGCCAAGAGGTTGAGGCAAGAGTCTTGGCTGGATCGCCTAAAGGATGAAGAAATTTACAAACTGTGAGCTCCAAGTCATCTCGCAAGTCGTGTCAACCTTGTCATCGGCCCTCAACCGACCGTCGAATCCCTGCACGAGCGATGCTGGAGACAGCTAACGATAAAATTGCCGTACGCCGGTTGCGGGCGCTGGTAGGTTCACTTCGATATCAGTTGCAGCTGTTCCTCGCTCAGTCAGTGTTGCAACGGACAGCACGGGGTCGCATCTTGCTGTACGGAGACACTCCTGGATGAACGGATGGCTTGCAACCGCCAGAGCGAGGAAGTTCATGATCTGACCAAACTGCGCCTGCGTGTTTGGCGTCAGACACTCTTGGCCCAACGACCCCCAGCAAACACTTCGAGCTCCCTCATGATGTCGTCCACCAAGCTGCTTGTAGTGATTTGACCTGGAGAGAGCCACGTCGGACGACGTCTGGTATTGGCGTTTCCAGCTTGGACAAGTCTGACCAAGTTGCCTTCGACCCACTCGAAGAGGACGGCCGGGTCGTCCACAGATATTGGCACACCAGCGAGATACGCGTCCAGCTACCAAACCACTAGGTTAGTACATCGAACAACCTGCATGTACTGTGGCCGTACTCACCTGTGGAAGGATCACAGTAGCTTGGATCACTTGCATGGTTCTGGAGTCTGTGGTCGGAAATGGTATAGTTGTATCTGCAAATGCCAACTCTAGAAACACTTTACCAAGACTACATGAACAAGTTCCTGCCATGCCATGCTGATATTCGACAATGGTTAAGTGTTGCTAGTGTCCGAGTGTGAAGTCTGGAGCTGTTTTGGTCTTGTGGAGAGTTGTCGGAAAGCAAATTCAGGATAGGACTTTGCTATGCAAGACAAACGATATTATTCAACCAGCGCTCCATGCAGCAACCATCGATTTGCCTTTGATCAGATGACAACTTGCGACTGACATCAGCGGGAGATCTTGATCTAGACGCACGTCTTGAAATTTGGTGCTACGTCCGACACGATCGATGCTCAAACAAAATTCACGAATCGGTTTTCTTACTTTCGCATCGGGAGCTCGTCCTTGTGGTACTTGTTGCGGAAGTACGTCCGTACCGGGCCGAGCACCACGAAGTACTCGAACAGGATGCTGGTAAATAGGTTGCCCATGATAATACCAAAGTACTTGAGCCGGAAGCTCATGGGCATGGCGACGTCCGGCAAACCCACAACGTTCGTGCTGCTCGAAATGCGAAACTGATCAGTGAGCGCGCTCGGCTCTCCGATAACCAGGTACACGTCAAGCGTACCGACAACCACAAAGAACGCCAACAACAAGTAGTTGCGCCAGATCGGCTGACGGTAAATGGAGCCAAAGCTGAACGTCTACGCCGCAGTGTGCTGCTGGAAGATGATTGAGAAGAAGAGCACCGTCGCCATTTGATTGTCCGAGAGCAGCCACCACTTGGCCACATCAACGTCATCGGGTGAGAACGGACAGTACCAAACCTCACTCGTGAGCATATGAACACCGCAGCAGAGGTAGATAACGTTGATGGCCTCCTGTCCGAAGATGGACAACAGCGTAGAAGGTCCCATCAGACTGGACGTCGGACGCGTGTCCTTGAGCTCCTTGAGCGGCTCGACAGCGTGATCACGTACGAGCAACCGACAAGCGTGAAGCCGTCCGCAAGGATCCAGCACCACTGCGACATAATGACGGCGTGGTAGTACTGGAACAGGCGGAGCACCGACTCAATGAGGCCGTACACGATGAGGAACTTTACGGAAGCGAAGGACGTCGCCACACTGCAGCGACCTTCACGGCACAAATCAACCACCGACTGGATCGTCTTCTCCTTGCTCGTGAACGG
>AWVV02004010.1:0-53563 GCA_000500205.2 Phytophthora lateralis | reverse complement strand
GATGCCATGACGTTCCTGGAGGCGTGCGACGCGCTGGATGCGGCGGCCCACGACGACGGCAAAAGCCTCATCGAGCCGTACGCTGTGGAATTTAAGCCGCAGTTTAACCTCGTGTCGGACGGACTGCGGCAATTAGTCGACCCCGACGTGTTGGGCGATGAGAACCCGTCTAAAAAGTTCAAGAACTTCGTGGACAAGCTCGGCCCCCCAGAAATGTGAACCGTAAGAGCAAGTGGCTTACGTGTATAGCTCAAAAATATCTGGTATAATATACGGATTGCATAGCGATTACAGCCAGATTTTATTCTTACGACGATATATCCATCGTATCCAAGGATTTTTTTATATCCCTTCAAGCCCAGCCTATTAATAGGAAATTCACGTCATATCGTATGAGCTCTCGGTCATATCTAAAATGAGATTGAGATCTGCCTGCAGTGCAGACCTGTTTGCGGACGAAAATGATCATAAGATTTCCCGGCAAGCCGTGCATTAGTTGCTTGGCTAAACTCAGACCTTGCCTCTAGGATTTGACCACCAGAAAACACCCAACGTTTACGCCCCTAGCCAAAGTGCGCGACACGCCATACTGTGGCCCACAGGATGATCTGGGGGCGTTGCTGCTGCCACAGGTGAGAAATAGTGGTCCACACAATACCCGAAATACGTTCTTCCCGTTTGCTGGCGCCGCTTCGCGCAGCAAAAAACAAAAACTCCACCAAGTATGGGTCACCCCGCACGGCTTTCACCGTGGCTCCGCTTCGCTCCCGCTCACGGGAACCCCCAATATTTGACCCTTTTATGCATGTAAATGTCATCATTGACATTGGTGTGGACCACCATTTCTCACATGTGGCAGCAGACACTCCGGGCACCATTTTCACCGCTAACACATGTACAATTCATATTGCCCTGCACTACAGTACATGTACGGACGTCCTGGTCAGCCAAGCACCAACAACGAATCATTGACAGATTCTCCATGCGAATTCGCTTAATTCATTTCACTCCGTACACGCTGGAAATCCGTCGCAGATTATGACTTGTCCGGACACTTGCCCTGCTTCGCGCATCATCATGGATCTTCCGACGCGCAGAGACGACAGTCGCCCCACAATCACATTTTGCGCCCGACAGCCACCCCACCATGTTGCTGACCCTGCGCGCCAAGTGTGTCCTGATCGGCTTCCTCGCTGCGGCGGCGGTCGTCACTTGGTTGGTCATCGCACTCGCAGATACTAAGCCGAATCCCCGTCCGGTGCTTTTGCTCACAGGTGACTCGCTCACGCAACACGGCACCGACGTCGCGAAAAGCGGGTGGGCCGCCATGCTGCAGGAAAAATACTCGCGCAGTGCTGACGTCGTCACCCGAGGACTCCCAGGCTACAACACGAAGTGGTTCTTCAAGTACATCTCGCCGACCATCGAGCGCGAAATCAGAAAGCGCGTGTACACGACTCCGTCCCTCATCACCATTTGGTTCGGCGCCAACGACGCTGCACTGGCAACCGGCTACGACTCGGAGACGCACGTCCCCATTGAAGACTACAAGGACAATTTGAAGAAAATCGTGAGCGGCTTTTGGACGGCGGCACCCACCGCGGATATTTTGCTCATCACGCCGCCGCATGTCAACGACAGCGCCAGAGCCGAAATGGCCAAAGAGCAAAACGGCACCATCGACCGCACGAACGCCATGGCCAAGAAATACGCTCAAGCGTGCGTGGAAACGGGCGCCAGTATCGGAGTGCCGGTGCTTGACTTGAACTCGTACTTCAACGCCATGAACGAGTCGACGCGGGACGCGCTGCTGCTGACATCCGACGGCCTGCATTTCAACATTTCGGGCAACCAGCTCGTGTACGTGCAGCTGGTAACGAAGATTGCAGACGAGTTCCCCAGCTTAGCAGCGAAGCTGGAGCTGTGGCAATTCCCTGGAGCGAGCAATTATGCGGCTCAAGACCCGTGGACATCAGACGATGGGTCTGATGAAGACCGATGAGAGAGCGACAGTGTAATTATGCTTGAAGATATAGTTTAGAGCGCCTGCAAGTGTGTGATTCCAGGTTTGAGAGAACGCAAGAGGAAACATCCAAGATGCTCGCTAGTTTAGCCGATGTGGTCGAGGATTTTTTCCTTTATTTGAGTGGATCTATTGCAAACATCATCTATGTAGCACTTCCTGCAATGGCTTGTGGTCATAAAGAAAATATCCTTTTCAAAACAAAGCCCGATTGCCTTAAAATCACGGATTATCTTGTCCTCCACAGATCAACATCAAAATGATTTGGCTTATCTTCTGTTTCAATCCGTCGGAAATCACTTTCAATTGAATTCCATGCTGCTGGATTGGCCACAATTTGCAGAATTACACCACGCCGAGTAAAAAGAGAAGTAAAATGTACTTAAGTGCATTACTTGGAATGAATTAGCTTTCCGTGAGGAAAACTTGCTGAGTTTTGGATTTTGGTGAGGACTTTAGAAATATCAGAGCTCTCTATGGCCAGGAGCCACAGTAAAGATGCACTTCAGTACCAGTAGTCGAGCGAACAAGCGCTGAATATGTGCTGCTCGAAGTCCGATCATTTGAATTCGCACTTCAACGCCATGTCCGAGTCGAATCGGAAGGCATTGCTAATCGACGGTCTTCACTTCAACGCTGCCGGCGATCGAGCGGTGAATAAGCAAATTCAAAGCAAGATTGGAGCGGAATTTCCTTCGTCGAACGATACTCTTCAGGTTTGGCAGTTTCCACCAGCAAGCAAGTGGGTGACAGCAAGTGGGTGACCGAAGATCCGTGGATGGCAGGCAGCGGACCAGAAAATGGCGGATAAGGTTCACAAGCCAACCGACGTATCATTTTGTCCGAGCTATTAATAGCTATGAAATGTCTCTCGATATTTTTAATCTGATCAGTGAATTCAACGACTGTCGCTAGGTCAATCTCTAAACTGCCATCTGCAGTATCAATCTTCATCCAGTATTCCCTATTCAGGCTTCCATGGATCCTCGGACACGTACTTGCTCGCCGCTGGGATCTGCCACGTATCTAGCGAACTCATCAATTCGGGAAACTCGCTTTTGAGCTTGCTCTGCAACTGTTGGTCGACCACTTTGTTGCCCTCCGCGTTGAAGTGGATCCCATCTTCCAGCATCGCGTTTCGAGTCGCCACGGGCATGCCATTGAAATGTGCGTTCAAGTCCAGCAAAGGAACCTTGAGAGTTTCGGCGACTTCAACACAAGCGCGAGAGTAATTTCCCGCCATGGCGTTCGAGCGATCCACGAGACCGCGCTTGGCGTCAGTTCGCTCGGCTGCGTACTTGGCTCTGGCACCGTCGTCGATGTGTGGTGGGGTTATCAGCAATAGCTTGGATCGTTAGTGCCCAGCCAAATCGTAATGAGAGACGAAGCGGTGTAGCTCCTGGTACTGATCTCTTGCTCGAGGACGGGCATCACGTTCTTCAGGAACCATTTCGTGTTGTAGCCGGCGAGTCCACGGGTGATGACATCGGCCGAGCGCGTGTATCGGGCCTGCAACTGCGCGACCCAGCCAAGCATCGAGGGGTAAGTGCCCTGTTCTGTGAGCGAATCTCCCGTAAGCAGCAGCACTGGACGAACGTTGGACTGGGATTCCGAAGTCACCATGACAGTCGTCTGCGATTGCGCGGAGAAAACGATGCAGGCTACGAGAGTGAAGCAGATCAACAAGTCGCGCATCATGTAGAGCTGCGTTGGTGGCAGTAAATTCGATTGTGTGAGGTGCAAAATACATCGTGCTGACCAATACACTCACTGTGTTGGCTAGCACGGTCGGTACACGTAGGGGTTTCTGTGCGTTCGTGAGTGCGGCAACAACTTGTGTACATGTACTTGCGCAAGGTATAGAACTTATTACTAACAAGTACAAGTGCACATCGCGCTACCGTATTATCTAATTTGTACAATCAGGAAGCGCCTATCTCGAAATGTCAGTCTCTTGTAGCTGACAACCATAAACAGACAATTGGTTAGCAAGTTGACTACATGCGCTCAACTCATCACTAGCGTTGTCATAACACTATAATATAATATTATTATAGTACCATATCACTGGATGCTCTCCGCTAGAATTTCCGACTGTGCACGAATAGCTGGCGCAGGCCGCAGTTCATGACTTCCCGATCACTGATCACGAATATCTATCACGCTGATGCTGTTCTCATCCTCACGCACGCTACATGTATACGGCTTTAAATCACTGATTGCGAGCGTTGCCCGACGAAATGGTCGTTGTTTTACACTGCCACATCCCAATGATACATGTGGCCCAAGTTCAGAAAACCCGAAGTAACGACTTTGGGCGATTGAAGTTGGCTCGTCTGAATTCCCCACTCCCGCTCGCGGTCCATACGCTTCTTAATGGCATTTGTCTAAACATCGCACATGGGAGCTCCGAGTTCTCGTCGTCCCGCTCCTGGTGTTTGTAGATATCTAAGTTATGTAGACTGATACGCTGGACAGAACGACAGCAGTAGAAGTCGAAGGTGTTTTCGCAACTCGAGGGTCAATGCAGGCATTACACTAAACGATAACACATTTAGGTTCACCGACACAGCAATATCAGTTTATTCACCTTATGGACTGGCAACAATCGGGCAGTTGATGGTTAAACTCAATGCGCGTGCGATCCAAACATACGTATTGTTGACAGATGTGAATCGTGCGCAGCCATCGCTCTTGAAGCGACCGGAATATTGTTCGTCAACCAAGTAAACTACGCAACATGGTTCAATCCTAAAAAGCATGGTACTAATTTCACCTATCACGGATTGATGCTGAAGAATGGGAGCACGTTATCTCCGAGATACCAGATGTGATTTGGCCCCTTGGATGTCACTACAGTGAACAAAACACAGTACTGACGGCAAAAGATGATGCAGCTAGGACGACTGCATGCCTGGTGGATATCAATGGGTGTCTGCTCGATAAAAGAGAGGACAGCGGGTGAATGGAAGAGCGAGATGGAGAGAAAGTCAAGTGTGTCACTTGCAACTAGTTAGGATCGAATCGCCTAGCTGGAATGGTTATTAGAGTTCAACCCTTACCGGCACAATATACCTCACCAAATATTTAAAAAAAAAACACACACACTTACTACACAAACTGAAGAAACTTCAATTTGTACGCCGTTGGCAGAAAATGACGAAATTAGAAACGGTTTGGTCTTAAGCCTGACTTTCAAAAGATGTTCCTATCCAAACCGATATATGTCTTTTGAGAGTTCTACATGTAGTAACTTACGGTCAAGCATTTTCGATTAGATTTAAAGCCTAGATACTTCGGTTTTGAGTTTCAATGTCTGTGCAAAACCGCCCACACCTCCAGGAGTCGCAGTCTGTACGAGTGGAGCAAGCTTCATGACGTCGGTGCGGCGTTTGTTGGTAGCTGTAGGCTACGACGGAGAGCTCGAAGCTTTTCGTCGATTGCTGCAACCTCGGGTATCAAGTGAAAAACTGCAGATAGACCTCACTCTTCTGAGCTGCGAGTCTCCTGTTCTGCAATGTGGTAGTGACGACGAATGCCGTAACACCTCGCAGTCATTGTTGGAAGATCTTCTACTTTACTTGGTTGTCCGAAAATTTCGGGCTACATCCGATTCTGCAGGAGGTAAAGTGATTTTAGGAATCGACCAGCAAATCTCTGTCGATTGGGAGGGACGTGACGTTGCCGAACTTCAGAGCTTTGTCGATGCGCTCCATGGGTATGTCGTGACCTAATTGGTCTCTTAATTTGTTGCCTCGTCGAATCTAACCTGTGATATGTGGAACATAGACTGCTGCTTGACAGCGAGTGGGATGCTATTGCTATCTCCAGTCTGAATAGAGTCGTGAAGCGAATTCAGGATCCTCGGGCTCGCCAACACCTTCTGACGTTCGCCTTCCAAATACTCCGGCAAGCATCGCAGAGGAAGGTGGGACCATCGCAGCAATTTGATGTCAAGTTCTTTGATGAAGCAGTTCGGCTGCTGTTACTTGGTGTGACCGACTTGTGGTCTGCAATCCGAAAAGACTGCGCAAAGAATGCAGCAGCCCTTGCGTTTGAGTTTCCATCCTTAAATCACATCGAGCAGTTTATGGACAGTTTACTCGGTGTCGCTGTCGGTTCCCGAAGTGTAAGTGCTGATAAAACCCAAGTGACAGCGTGGACGGAGCGAGAAGGAGCTTTGTTGGCACTGTCAGATCTTCTGCGCTCCATTAAAATGGATTCCACATCTCCACGACTCGAAAACTTCAAGATTTCTCAAGTTAAAGAGGATCTCAAGGGCATATTGGGTGTCCGTCAATCACCTGCAGTGAGATATCGACTCGGGCTAAATGAGCGTCATACGTTAACTCAACTGCCGCGATGTCTAGTGCAAACGCTGAAGCCAGCCATGTATCAGTGTCTTCGACACGATCAGCTTAGTGTTCGGCAGCTTGCGGCTCAATGTTTGGTGGAATACGCTGCGCTGTGTGAAAGCCCAACACGGCTACTCATTTTCCAGGAAGTAATCAGCAAGCTAAACCGTATGAACCGGAATGACAAGGTCGAGGAGAGTGACAGTACCGCTAACACCAGCGAGGTAGAACTTCTGGATGCGTTTGAGGCGGAAGGCTTACTGGATGTCCTAGCTCGGATGGCTCCATGGCTCCCCTCACGCTTCTTGTTAAAGCACTGGAAGTTCGTATTTCCAACTCTGGAGAAATACGTCATGCACGTCGCATCCAGTGTTCGTCAAAAGAGTAGCAGTGTTGTGTTGGCACTGGCAAAGCTTGGTTTGAGCGGTATCCAGCAAAGAAACTCTGTGGACGATGAATTGGAGTCAAGCGCAAATTCGGCTTTTCACGAGGACTCCTTGAAGCTGATTGTGCAAATGTTACTGTCTCTGTCTAACAAAAAGAGAGAGACAATCGATTTCTGTTGGCAACAACGAGAAGGTCGTCTTTTGAGCATTGAAGTTCTTATGAATGTGCTTGGCGAAAGCCTGGTGGTTTGTCAAAACAATGAGTTGTTGAGGTGGAAACCGGTGCCTACCAATCTTCGACAAGGACGATCAAACTCCCTTTCTCACTTGCAAGCGTTGCACTGGGCACATGATCAAGCTCAGTGGGCAACATGGGTGCTAAATGACGATGAAGTAGAGGGGGGGCATGCTCTGAAAGAAGAAGTCCATGACAAACAAGAGAATTTGTCAATTGTCCAGACTATTAGCGATTGGGTGGGAAAGAATCGTTGGCAAAACGACTTGCCTGCTTCAAGCCAAGACTTTTGGCAACAGATTCTGAGTGGCTGCATCGCTCAAACCAAAGAGGCGTTCGAGTCCTCGCAATTTGAGCTTCGCAGAATCTCTCGGCAGCTTCTTCCTGGGCTAATGAGACTAGTTATTTGGACCGATCAGCTGAAATTTCTCTCTTCTACTGAGTTTCAGAGCGGGTCTGCGGATACATCGTGGTGCTGTGCGTGTGCGAAGTTCACTTTGCTGCACTTACGGTACTTGCAAGAAAGTGTGGATGCTTTAGGTGGCTGTACTTCGAGTTCTTTTTCGCAAAAACTAGTAGAGGATTGGAAAATTGTGTGGAACGGCATCGCAGCAATGGAAATGAACTCGCAGAGCCTTTCACTTGATACAGAAACAGCAGTGGAGCAAGTAGAGATAAGGATTTTGGCGTTCCTTTGTTTTGGAGGAACAGCAGAGCCACCTCGTCAGCTTACTCAGCTTTTAGATGGTGCGCTACGAGCGATGCACGCAAATCTCCCCCAAAGTCTGCAGCTAGGAACGCGAATGGGAAACACCGTGAACGCCAATAGCTCTCTGGATCGTCAGTTCAGCATTTTCTTGGTGCCTATGCTTCCGATAGTTGTCTCGACGGTGCAATACGTGGCTGTAACTATGGATTCAACCGCAAACGAGGATGTTCAACCACGTGACTGTGGCCTCTCGTGGTATTCTCGATGGCTTTGTTTGGAGCGCATCATTCTATCCTGGTTATTGTGCGACGACATGTTTCGCTGGATCACGATGAACAAGTCAGAGGCTCAATCCAAACTTTTGGAAAGTCTTAGTGTGCTACTTCATTTATCAGCTGAGGTACATGAAGAGTTTGACAGAATTATCCAGTGTCTTCGTGACACCTTTGCTGCTCCGCAAGCCAAAATCAAAGACGCAACGTACACCAATTTGCTGGCTATTTATCTGCAACTGTGGCTGTCAAGCACTACTAGCAAGGAGAAGCTGCTGGTTTCAATTGCCAGTCTTTACAGCCAGAGACAGCAGACTGTCACTGCATCTGGTGTAAATGGAAAGCAAAACCGAAGCACTTCAGCACTTGTATCCTGGGACGACTGGGATGAAGAAATCCAGCAACCATCTCCAGTCAGCGAGATGCAAGAGCCCAACGGTGTGGTTAATCAAGACGCTCTGTTTCAAGAGGTGCTGAAAACGCTCGATGCAAGTCAGTTAAACTTGCTTCACGAGGCAGCGCGTGCCATCTCAGGGCTAGAAAATACTGGAGACCTCTCTTGTCAACACATCGAACGGATGCAGCAGCAGATCGAAGCTTGTCTGCAGCTATAGTCCTCCACAACACAAAGTAGTACACAAGTTCAGCAGACAAATCAGTAGCATACACGATTAAATCTTCCAAATGTATTCGTTGCGCACACTTTCTAGTCTCCGAACTCCAAAGTCAAAGTGCTGAGCTCCACCAAGTTCCACATCCACAGGCAGTGCACCAGGGCCAAAACCACGACTAGCACTGACAGCGCGATTTCCCACGTCAGTATTTCTTCGAGCATCCCCATTGCTCTTGCCTCGCGGTTATTAACTCCAGAGTTCACGGTCTCCCTTTCGTATCTTTTGGACGGCTTTCTCTCCGTTTCATGTAGTACTTGCATCTTCCCAGACTGTCGAAGTTCCTCGTCTCCGCTGCTTTCGTCCAAAATGCTTCTCTCCGGCTCGAGATCACCGGAATCCAGCCTCCTTGCTCGTGGTCCCTCACGTGTGAAGTAGTTTGTGATAATCTGCTTCGACAGCGAGCCTTCTTCATCAGGCAGCAAGATGGTGGCGCCGAGAGCTTGATCAATCTCGTCTTGCTGCATTTCCCTTCGAGTTTGGTGTCACTACTGCTCCTGCAGGTCGGAAGCCGTCACTTCCAACCGTCGCGTTGCCGGCATTGGTAAATCCGCTTCAAGATCCTTTTCCCAAGTTGAAGTGGATCTGTTCGTTCGTCGACAGTAGTTTACGGGTATCTCATCGCTTGCGTCCCGTTTTCGGGACTGGTGCGGTGGCATGGAGGCTTTGAACGCTGGTGCTGCGTCGCAACGCACGCTCAGCTTCGTGTGTGGGTCGTGTGATCATGACACGGCGATAACAACGTCGTTGGATAAAGCTCAAGGTGCGGTGACGGCTGCAGAGCCAAAGTTGAAGCGACGACGCGTTGGAGAGACTTTCGTCGTTGACGTGCAACTTGTCGAGTTTATCCGCGACCTTGACGAGGCCAACGAAGACAATGACAAGCACTACGGGCTGTTTCTATGGCCGTCGGCACTTTTACTGTCTCGGTTTGTCGCTCGCGAAGTCGATTCGCTGTGTCGCGACAAAGTTGTGCTGGAATTGGGCTGCGGCACGGGCATCCCGTCGATTCTCGCTGGGTTGTGCGGTGCGACGAAGGTTTATCTTACTGATCGACCCGACGCTGTCGACATCCAGCGCAATGCAGAAGCCAATATCAAGCTAAACGGTCTCGAGGATCGTGCCCAGTTCATTGGACTCACCTGGGGAGACATGTTCGTACCGGACAAAGTGCTCGCCCTCTTCCGAAGCGTCCAAGTTATCCTCGCTGCCGACTGCTTCTACCGATCTGAAGGTACAATTTGCAACTGAATCAACTGCAAAAACCACATCTAACGCCGTCTAACTTGTAGATTTCGAGAAGGTGCTGGCCACCGTCGCTCTCATCTTCCGCTGCAGCAACTGCACGTCCTGCCAGTTCTACGTGTCCTACCAACTGCGAAGTATCAACCGATCAATCGCGCCGTTACTTTCTCGCTGGGGGTTGTCTGCTAAATCCATCGACAAAAGTCACCTCGTCCGTGTAGACGACACCCAAGACTTTGACAGTATCTACCTCTACCAAATCTCAACATGAAAAATGAAATTGGTGGCTCAGCTTCGCCTTTTTTGTTTCTCTCCTAGTTCCTCTTCTTAAAAGTTTATTTCCAATTGATGGAAACTGTCCCTCCCACCATCTAGAGAACACACGCGTGGGGCTCTCGCAGTAGCCTCTTCAGCCTTTAGAGTGGGAGATTCGTACTATTCCCCGGTCAATTAGTGAATCCTAAGCACGAGTGAAACCGTGGAGCTCTTGTGTCCACTCGCAGCCTAATAAGATCCCAAAATGCATCTAAAACCCGGGGAGTTCGTCACGGAACTCGAGAGTAAATCGTTTTCTCATCCTCGCCACCAAAATACATACACGCAACTAAGAAATGCCAACCGCAACCAAGAAGAAAGTAAGAATGTGAGCTCTTCTAGAAAATGCAGCGTGTCCTTCGCTCTTCTCATTCGTTGAAATCCATCCTTTTCCGCCAATCACACACCATATAGTATGTGGTCGAGGCTCCACCGCACTCTCAAATCTTCCAGGACGAGATCATGTTCGCTCGAGTTGCTCGCGCTGCCTCCTTCGCTGCCGTGCGCCGCACGCCCTCCATGGCGCTGCGTGCCCTGCAGACCCGCGAGAAGTCGACGCTCGTGTCCGTGCTCAACGTACGTCCTGCAACTCGTAAAACTCCGCTCGCAACCCAGTAAAAACCGGATTCTAACCTAAAACTACGTAATTCTTACCTATTGCAGCGCGAAGTGACCGAGGAGAAGGCCAACTGCTTCGAGGAGCCCGAGCTGGAGGCTCTGCGTCTCAAGGTGGAGGAGGTGTTCGCCCTCAAGGAGACTCCTGGCTGCATGGACGTCCTGCTCGAGGGCTCCGTGGGTTCCGAGTCCATCAGGATCAAGTTTAATGCCCAGGACACTGTGGAGCTCGAAGACGACGAGGACTACGACGAGGATGTGGACGAGGAGCAGGAGGAGGACGAGGACGAGGACGAAGAGGAGGAGGACGAGCTCCCGGGCGTCCACTTCACGGCCGACGTGACCCGTGACAACAAGGGCCTGCAGTTCGACTGCGTGGCCAGCAGCAACCTCACGGTGGAGCGCGTGCGCTACCTGAGCGACTTCGCCAAGGACGCGGAGGACGAGACACTGTACTTTGGCCCCAACTTCATTGACCTGGAGCTCGACGTGCAGGACAAATTCTACGGCTACTTGGCCGAGCGCAAGATCGACGACGAGCTGGCGCAGTTCATCGCGCAGTTCGCTGATTTAAAGGAGCAGCGCGAGTACCTGACCTTCCTCCAGGACGCCGAGAGCTTCGTCAAGCACTAAACCCGTATTGCTGCATACCGTACAGGCTGCTTGAGGTTCGTGACGACCACACCGCACACAATAAACAGTTAGAGCCTCACTCACCACTTGCCATTTACAGTCCTCGTATCGTCTGCAACCGGTAGAACGGCTGCGTCGCTATTGCTTGCTGTCCTGTCTAACCTTGCATCCCAGACATCACGCTCTGCATGAGCTGCGAGACCTTGGGGTTCGACATGTGACGCACAGCGGCCGACGGGCCTTCGGCGTCCACGTCGCGGAAGAAATCTGCCAGGTCCGGGTCCGATCGCGCCGCCACGAGCTCAGGGCTGTTCATGAGGCCGCTCATGTCGGGCATGCCACCAGCGCCAGCACCAGGGGCAGAGGGGGATGCACCGCCAGCACCACCGCCACCAAGGCCGCCCATGAGGCCGCTGAGCATGTCGGGGTTCTGCATCATATTCTGCGCCATCTGCATCATCTGCGGGTTCTGCATCATGTTTTGAGCCATCTGCATCATCTGTGGGTTGTTCATGAGGTCCCCGAGGCCACCGCCACCTCCGCCCAGCATGCTGGCCAGGTTTGACAGGTCCGGCATCCCACCAGCAGGGGGCGTAGCCGAAGAAGAGCTCGTCGTCTGCACTTGGCGGCGTTTGCGCTCAGCATCTGCAAGGCCATCGCGGCAAGCAGCGTTGGAGCTGTCCACCTCGAGTCCGCGACGGAACGAGTCGATAGCACCGTCAAAGTCCTGCAGCTGCAGCTGCGCGCTGCCCAAACGGGAGTAGGCCTTGACGTACGCCGGCTTGAGCGCAATCGACTGCTCGCAGTGGTCGATCACGTCCGTGTACTTGCCCAAGTACATCAACGCCGCAGCCAAGTTCGAGTGGTAAATGTGCGACGACGGTCCCTCTGGTGACAGCTGCAGCGCCTCTCGGTACAACTTGGCAGCTCCTTCGTAGTCCTCGCGACTCAGAGCCGCATTGCCCTGGGCCTTCACCTCCTCCGCCTTGGCCTCCTTCTCCTCCTGGGAAAGATCCGGCTTCACATCTCCGAATTTCTCCTTAAATTTGCCCAGCGCTTTGGCCGTACGGGTAGCGTGTTCACTGGTGCCAGGAGCCGCGTCCTTGAAGAAACCCTTGGCTTCCAGCTTGGCCACCCACTTCTTCCAGAGCTCCGGATCTGACAAATAAGAAGATAAGCAGCCAATCAGCGCTCTCCTCCTTATTTAAAAATAATCCAACGTACGCTTCTTAACGACGGGATCTTCGTCCGTCTCCTCCTTCGCGCCAGTCTCCAGGTTCAGTGCCTTGAGCCCCGCAGCGAAAATCTCATCGAATGAGGCGTCGCCGTTGACCGCCAGTTGTCGCTGTTGCTCGGTATCGTGCACGTCCACGCCGAAAGCCTCACTAGATGGTAAATAATAAACAAGTAAAATGTTATGTTAGAAAACCACATCATATCGAGATTTTGCAGCTTGTAGAACCAAGAAAAATGCGGGAATTACGTGAGACGGGAGAGCGTTGCGTCGATCTCCTGAGCGTCCACGCCTTCACGCGTCTTGAGCGTGTCCACCCACGCCAGCGCGTTGAACAGCGTCACCTTACTCGCCTCGTCCATCAGGTCCCAAGTGAATCAAATTCTCCCCTGTTCCACCAAATGAAAGCCTTTTAATTGGTTAAAAAGCATTTCTTTCCTACCAATAAAATGAAAGATCGCACCGCTTCAACTACAGATGGCTACATTTTATATCAACATGGAGGAAGAGGCCCTGGCCGCGAATGAGGCGGCGATTCTGGAGCGCAGACACGAGATCCGATCCAGTTTGAGGGCGGTGGAGAACTCTCTGAGGGAGGCTGGAGCTGTCACACATGGGTACAATAGCGCGTACCTATTGGAGTCGCCCGCTGCCCATTGGGACCCGACCAGTTCCCTGTTTCGACGGACTGTGGCGACTTTGACGAGTTCTGCAGCGTTTCGCTTTGATTTCGACGCTCCGGATGCAGTTCGACATGAGTGGAGACTTTCTCCGTTGGGAGAAGCCAAGTGTCGGAAGATGTGGACCCTTTTTGACGTAGATGAGGACGAAATGTGGACACACGAAGAGTTTCTGGAGTACATGGCGGCGTTGAAGTGCTCGAGCGATTCAGTGGAGTTGAGGGCGTTTGAAGAGAGTGCAGAGGCCTGGGGAATGTATATGAGTGATATGTGTGAGCTGGACGAAGAAGGGAGGCTTACGTTCCAAGGGTTTATCATGTACCGGGAACAGGTTGAGGACAAACAGCCATTGGCTCGAGATTTGGCATTGTTGGGGATTTCGTTGGAGTGGGAAGAACTCGAGAGAGTGGAGATGATGAAACAACTTTTTGATGCGTATGTGGATGATCCGACGGGTTCAGTGACGTCTAAAGCTGCGCAGTATTTGCTGGCCGAGAGTGGGTTTGTCCTGACGGGCGACGAGACGGCAGAGATCATTGGCAAGAGATACGAATTCGCACGTTGTCTGAGATTTATACGTCAGTTGAAACGTACGTTGCGTCTGTTTGGATATCGACAGAAGTCGGCTTTGCGATTCACGAATGAAGGGTTTGCTCGAAGTGAACACAATGAGGAACAGCCACGAATCTGCAAGGTTGGGTTTTTGAGTTTGATGTCCTCTTCGTGGTGTCCGGCTGTGAAAACGGTAGGTACCTGATTAGTCATTGCGATTTCTGGCACTTGGAAGCTGGTTCTGTACTGATAGATACGTGGGTGTGGCGAAGCACTGGCGTGGGTTCTTTTTGCAGTGCCGTTTGCAGTCCTTCTGCACATTGAGACGCCTCAAGCAACGAGTTCAATGGATATTTAAACATGTGCGCCAAGCAGCGGCTACAGGGCTGTTGTCTGCAAGTTGTCTGCTGTCTCGTACTCCTGGTGGCGATCGTGGCGACTATATGGTGAAAGTTGACGTAGGGCACAAGTTTTCTACAACCGCTAGCGTTCATCTCACCTACAACTCGGACGCTGATTGTAAGTGATTTTTTGTTTGGAGTTGTGAGCTGACCTAACCAGATACACTATGCAATGTACAGCTGCTGCCACACTCCACGAGTTGAAATATCTAGAACGTGGTGCTGAGTGCTTCATGTACATCGATTTCACCTGCCGGAGTAGCACGAAAGGTTGGTACATTTGCTGGTACTGGAAACTGTAAAACAAATCTTATTAGTGTGGCTATCTTACTGTAGAAAGCGACGCTCAAATTCTTGTTGATCGCCTAACATGGTTCATCAGCGAATTTTTTCGCGATCACATCGAGTCGCTACCGTTCTTCCACCGGTGGTTTGTTACACTACCGACGAAACCCCAGCTACGCATGGGCCCGTCAAGCAGTAGAACTCCTGGATCCTCATCGCCAGTGGTTCGACTGGTGATCCTGTTCACTGGCAAGATGGATTTGTATCACGTGATGCAGTCGCTAGGTTTGCCGTCGTCCATGCAGTTTGACCACCTTTTACAGCGGTTTTCGCTGCGCTGGTTGTGCAGCCATTCACTTGAGGACCTCTTGGTAACGAAGAACCTCAATCTTGGCTCTCAGTGGTCCTGTCGAACTCAAATGGACTTGCGGCTGAATCGGCAAGCGTGGGCTCAAATTATCTCCCAGGTCGCGTATCAGCTCGAAGCTGACCTGGCTCATGAACGTGAGGACGCAGAATATATCGCACAAGTCAAGGCTGAGCGTGAGCAGAAGAAAAAGGAGTCGGTGGTGCTAAACCAACGGCGTCAATCGGCTTCAACGCAGCCAAATACTTCTGATCAGCATGGCAGCAATCTGCAGAATTCACAAGCTAACGCTAAGAGCAGCCAGCATTTGCTGATCAAGTCGCTTCATCGTGTCGCCTGTGCGCTCAAACACTCGCAACACCTGAGCATTACGTGGGCGTTTGCAAACTTGGGGACCGCATTTCGAGAGAACCAGTGGGTTCGCAGTGTCTTATCACCGCAGTGGCTTGAACTACTCACGCACGTGCTGGAGACCCCAGGAGGTCTTGCTGGCGAGTGGAAAGCTAAAGGAGACTCGTTGCGAGCTGAATTTGCGGATACTAGCTATGCTATGGCTGGTGCAGCTCGCCAGGCGCTAGGGTACCATACATTGCGGCCAACAGGGTCTTCAAACGAATTTACCCTCGCCCCTTTCGCGGCAGCAGCGATGAAGAACCCACCAACGTCGAGATTGTCCGAGACGCCAAAGCTAACAGCACGGCGCAGTCATATTCAACATGATCCAAGTCATTTTGCCAGCAATATTTCTGAAGCGCCAGAGGAGAAAAGCACGGAATATCTGCTGCTTGAGTTCTACGACTTGTGCGCTCGGCACCTGCAAGGACTGCACGTTGTGCGCGCTGAAGCCGGGACGAGTGGGATCACATGCATCCTTGAAGGCTGGAACGTTTTCAGCTTGCTGCCAAGAATTCACCAAGGTCACCTTATGAAGAAAGCGTCGCTGGTTCGATCCGGCACGTTTACCTCGTGGCAGCCACATTCCAGTCGAAGTACTAGCTCAGGCATGGGGCATTAGATCAAATTCTCCATGCTACAACAATTGATTGACTACTGAGTTTCAGTAGAACGCCGACGATAGTTGATGCTGGTATGGTCAAAAGCTGGTGTATTTCATTTCTGACTAAACAAAACTACAGTAACATGCACAATGAATGACAGCGCTCAAGCAGATCAGACCTTGGTCTCAACAGAACGATCTCGCGGAAAAGATAGTTGGTACTGCCCTTGGAAAACAAGACACACAAAAACAAACCAAGGGCTTGATAAATCATCAGTTCTGCGGAGAGGCTGCACACTACACCCATTCACAACTTGATCTAGCATCCTATAGCACTACGCCATAGAATTCGGGGAAGTCAGATACGGTACGACCGCAGACAGTCAGAACAGCTGCACCCCGGTCGCAGTGTTGGTACTGTGTTTCGCTTCATCACTCTCCAGACATGGAAGCTACAAACCTCTGCAACGAATGATTGAGTGAAGTCAGTTCTGGGGTATTCTCAACAGAACAACTGGCGTAGGGGCTAGTGTTGGTGCTGTGGAGTAGGTTGGCTGGAAAAATATCGTCACTCTTCAGCATCAATCACTCGCAGCATTATATACACACGATCACTACAGATAGTTGCTTATGGCGGATGGTCAGTGTAACTATGACAAAGTGTAATGCTCACAGAAGGAGGAGAGACCAAAACGGTCCTCGCTCCTATCACTATGTAACGTTAGGTATCTTCACTCCATCGCCAGCGCTGTAAACGCTATACGAATACACAAAACCCGCTTCTCATTCAACTTCTCGTCCACGAGGCAAAATCGATACTGAACGGTGGTCGCGAGCGGCTTTACTTTTGACTTAATATTTGTATGTCGAATTACAGTAGGCTGACTGGTCAGCATTAAGCCGACGCTGATTCGACAAAATAGCGAGTCATTCTGATTCGTCAAAACAAAATCAGTTCTGTAATTGGTCAAAACAAAGTACGTCATGACGGAAGATCGGCTACAGGTGCTGGAAGTTGACGTGTGTGTAGATGGCCCTGCACGCATCGGAGTAGCGTTCCAAGCGGGTGACAATCAAACCATTGCAGTGTGCGACAGGACTCGCGTAATTGCGATCGCAAACGGTCGCTTCGTCGACTTGTATGGCGTCTGTGCCAACAGTTCGCATCTCTTCGCGTTCCTGCAGCAAATTTCAATCGGGGAGTACGTAAATCGCTCACCAAAGAGCCAAAAAATCGGCGGTGATCCTCTGAATGTGAATATTGTGGTTACCACGTGTGTCGTATTCCCCGTTCCTGGTTTTCTACTGGTCGGAGCTTTCGTGGAAGCTCCGGAAGCCGAAATTTCGGGAAATGATGAAGCGGTTGAAAGTCGTCGAGAGATTTTACTGCTTGGGTTCCGTTTGTACGCGGGTTCTGCTTCTCGTTTTGCCGGTGATGCGGGTGGTGAGAACGTTCGTCAGTCGGTGCAAGTTCATTTTAGTTTCGTGGAACCGGTTGTGGGGATTTCTGCAGGAGCCATTCGATGTTTGCAGCCTTTTCGTCGTGTCATGACGCCCGATGCAGGATCTGTGGTGGTTCTTGTTGATGGCTGCAAACGGTTTGGAGTGTTTTGTTGGAAAGAACGATTTAGTGATCGCCAGATGTGTCTTGCCCGACTGAAGCAGAAATCGGAAGCGCTGGTTGCTGCAGAGTGCAGTCCTGATGGTCGGTATCTGGTTATTGGAGACGAGGAAGGACGACTGTCGCTGCTGGACTTTCGAGATTTTGTGTTGAATGATCACGAAATATCTTCAAGAGAACAGCCGAAGTTAGGAGGCAAGCGACTGAAGATCGGAGTGTGCACTCGATCTGGAGTCATCGCGCGCGACAGTCCTCTCGAAAACGTGCGGCTTGTTCACACAGTAGTTACCGGTAGCACTGGTACCAATTGTGCATATACAAGCATGCGTTGGTGGATTGCCGGTGTGGGTGATCAGCAGAAGCAATTTGTTCTGGCTGGGAAACAGGATGGATCATTGAGTGTACGTGGTTGCAACTCATCCAGTTTTGATTTAAGAAGTGACGTTGACCCGTAGATATGTAGGTGTTGAAACTCGTCCAAGAAAGCGATAAAGTAAGCTCCATCATCGGGCTGAAGATGATCCAGGTTTGTTGAGTCGTGCATCTGTATCGAAATTGTCACTCATATCTAAGTGATACTGGTAGTTGTATCCAGGCTTAGCGTCGGGCTCACATGACGTCGTTCGAAGCATTTCTGTGCCGACGAAGATGAAAGCACCGAATACAGCGGACGATACCTGGCTCGAGTTTTACACCATCTCAGAAATGCGTTGGAGAACTTGGCGGATAAAAATTGCAGGAGCTGCCGAAGGACTGAACAAGCGCTATCGAATGATTTGGCCGTCAGTAAAAGACTCACTTGACTTCCCAGCATTCATGGTGAGCACGTTTATTTACTGCTGGTAATCAACCTGTGCCTGGAATTTAGCGACCTAACGTTGTGAAATTTGACGCGGGTCTGCAGATCCGAGCCAAGATAATTAAAGGAATCGCTATGCTCTCTAGCCCTACCGAATTATTGAGACTTGTTGCCAAAGCACTCTCAGATGCTATTCCAGACCACGCGTCTCGGTATCCGATCTCGTTGATGGTGGCAGACAACCGTCTGCAAGTGGCAGGGCTATTGACTAAGGATCCTGACGAGGTCTCTTCGGAATCTGAAAACAGTTCAAGTGAGCCCAATGAGTGCGAGAATGACGCTGGAAAGAGCGAGGGCGAGGTGGTTGAAGAAGCTTTAGTGGATACCAAAACAGAGCGGATTGAAGACAAAAATCCCTCAGGTCCCGCTACAATCCAAGACAAGTACAAACTTCCTCCAATGGAGTGGAAAACCAAAGACTCTACACCAGTCTCTGTCAGTCAGAACGGAGAGCGGGATGAGGCAGGCAACAATAGACAGGCATCAAAGCTTAGTCGCGTTGACTATGACAGACGAGTTGCTTCCGTCATGCAGCGCGTCGAGACTCTAGGTGGCGTCATGAAATCGATGCGGACATCCTTTCGACTGTTTTCGAGTGATGTCCAGCAGCACATGAATCTTGTTTCCGAACAGCTCGAGGAGATTAGTCGCCGACGAGTCACACAAGAAACTGCCCAGGCTTCTCGAAACACCTGAATATACACACTCGAGGATTATTCCATCAACAGAGAGAGGCCATGGAGAAAAGCGTCCTTCAAGCGCAGGCTGAAATGGCACGCTTTGATGCTGGAACACGACCTCGTGAAGGCCAAGACGGGTCCAATAACCAGAGACCATCACCTGCCATCCCGTACGTGGCGGACAAGTACGATCCCGACCATCCCGATGCTGACTGGGGGGGCTACGTACGGCGGTCGTACAAAAAGCGCTTCTACACAAATCAGTCGTCCGTTAAAGATGTACGAATTCCTATTCTTTTTGTCCGCGGCAGCGTATTGACTCAACAGTATTCCTTCAACCAGAATCTAACCTACGACGAGAAAGGTGGCATCATGCCGCGTGGCTCGGCCGAAAACTCAATGACGTCAGGAAAGAAGTTATTTGAGCCTCAACAGGGTCCATCGGGCGAGCAAGTTCCAGGTATCCCCTTCCAGAGTGCTGTTTACCAGGTAACGGTTGATCCCGACCACATTCCCTGCTGAAGGAACTTAATCTCAGCTTTATCTGCAGGTTGGACCTGGGAATGATGTCAGTTGCAGTGACTGGAAAACGTAAGTGAAGTCTGCTACAAAGAGGTAGACATTGTGGTCACAGCTTTATATTCTGTGCCCGCCGTATTTCCTGTATCTACAGATCGTATGCGTCCCAAACAGCGATGGACGCGACGTCTAAAGACAACTATGTGCTTGGTACGCGGCAAAACTCGCAGCACAAACGCCACGTGACACCGATGGTAAGTATCATCGCCGTTTATCACCCGGATAAATGCTAACGTTAACGCAATGTGGTGTCTGTGCTCAGTATGAGCAAGGTCGTGGGGTGCGTCAAAATTCGGCTCGTGCTCAGTCCCCTTCATGGGAAGGTAGCCCAGGATTGTCAACCCCGCTAAGTGGAAGTAGTAGCAGTGGGTCACTTTCTGGACGCCGTGTAGATTCACGTCGATCCTTGCTTGCGGGTATTGGCAAACTCGTTGCAGCAGAAGACCTCAGTGGAGCTCTACCGTGAGTTCACCGCTTAGAATCCATCCACAACGGATTCTAATCTATCGCTGCGCTCTTCGCAGACCACCGGAGCGACATCTACCGGAGAGCTACACAAAGCAAGCGTCCAAGGCCCTGCTAGCAGAAAACTAGTGAGTAATGTTAGATTGGTGTGGATCAAGCTTAACCTTTGTGTGGCCTGCGCAGCCATGGAGCAACGTTGGGGTACACCGGTCGCCGAAATATGCCAAACTACTGAAGAACATGTGGGTCCAACAAGTTAACTGGTTAAGACAAAAGTGGCGATGAGGCTTCACTAGCTTGTGTTCACTCCTTTCCAACGTTCAATGCGCTTTGCTTACATGGAGCGCATGTCAATCCGTAGCGCCACGAGGCTAACGACCGCGCCAAGGAGCGAAAGAGCACCTCCCACGAACACTGGTAGCGCATACCCCATCGACGTCTCCACCAGCGCAGCACCCACAAGGAAATTGAGCAGCTGGCCGATGCAATTGGCCGAGTTCACTGCACCGACATACATGCCGACATGTGCGGAACAGCCGAAGACGTGCACGATGATAGGCACGATGAGCGCGAAAATCGTAGCCTGGGTGATGGCAGTGAGGGCGACGATCGCCACGTCCAGTGCGACAATCTTCGAGAACGCCATAACCATCAGTAATGCCTGCGGGATGCACGCGATCGTGATGACCCAACGCGCGCCGAGGCGATAAACCATGAATGGGAGCACCCACGAGTACAGGTATCCGAGCACATTAAACAGCAAGTCTGCGAGGCCACCAGCAATCTGCACACCATGATTGTAGCGCTCTTGCGCTGGTGTACAGTGAATCGGACCGCAGATGTCTGCATCCGTCGAGTTACCTCCGACAACCTCGATGCCAAAGAATTGCCCCTTGTTGCCGTTGTAGGCTGTGAAGCCGAATTGGATGCAGAAAAGCACAAGGCAATAGATTGCCAGTATACGCGGCAGCGTCTTAAGACCGTGAAAGATGCAACAGAACGCTTCGCCAATGCGCGTCAATGCGCTTGGAGCTTCTTCTCCCGGACCCACCTCCAAATCCTTTGACGCGGGTATTTGCTCCGTGGCAAACACGCAGACAGCACCCACAGAAGCCAGCATGGTCACTGAGAGCATGCCGAGAAACCAGTGTAGCGTCAGGTGGGCGGCACCAAAAATGTAGATGTACCCAGCCACCAAGATGGAGCCCAGTGTTGAGCTAGCCTGTCCGATGCTGGCCCCCAGAGTCTGTCGATCTCCCGCAAAGTCCGCAATGATGAGGAATGCTGGTGTTTGAACAACATTTACCGTGATGTCCATCCAGGTGTAGAATAGGATGGTCAGCCAGGCTGTGCACGGACGAGACTCATTCCCCGAGTCGCCAAGCAGCTCCCCCAACTCCCGTGTATATCCCATCAGCATCCAGCACGCTGCACTTGTCACGGCTCCATACATCAAAAATGGACGACGACGACCCCACTTGCACGAGCTGCGATCACTGAGGACGCCGATTGTTGGCGCCACAAGGATACCCGAGAGCGGTCCGATCAGCTGCGTGAGCTGCACTGCAAACGGTGGCAGCATTGTTCCGAGGTATGGACCGAGAGCAGCCCATTGCGCCGACCAAGCCATGTTGATAGCCATTCGGGGCAGGGAAAGCAACACGAGCATGGGCACGGAACACCCAGTCGTGTACTTGGTCTCGCCGGTGTCGCTGAGGTCGAGGTGCGAGAACGTAGAGAACCTCGGAGGCCGTTCCGGCAGCCCCAAAGCAGTTGATTCCCGTCGAGGTGGCGACTCTGCGGGGTTGTAGCTTGGAGTAGTTACTTCGATACTGGCGGTCATGGCGTCACGAAATCGGCTCGCAGCAGCGTGTGGGTCCAAACTTCCTGAACGTGCAAGAGTAGATTCGCAAATGAGTAGACTTTGGGAAGCTGGACACCACGGCTGCAAACTCTTCGCCATTGACCACACGATCGACATGTTCAAGTTCAACGATCGTTTTTAGGCTCACAAATGTACGCGAGAGCGAATCATGCAGCAGCAGAATACAGTCGTGTCGTTATCAGAACCACCTTCATACAAGGTAACCAATCTTCTTTGTCTCTCTGTTTCAGCCCAATCACGGAAACCTGGAATTGAGCGTCGTGCGGCGTAAGAGCTGACGTCAGCACCATTCCACGCTGTCATTTTTCACCGATCGTTCGGTCTTGTGTTTATATCGTCGGTCCTGCTGGAATCACCAGTGATCGACGGCAACGTGTAGATCTAACAAACCACACGCGATTTGAACCTATTGAAATGTGAGCCATTATGCCGTTGCGTTGGGTTTGTTCCCGCGCTCTCGCGCTTCCTGCATCGCCTGCCGCATCCGTTCCTTTGTCCGTTCCTTGAGGTTCCTGAAAAACGCCATATCGTCCTGCAATTCCACCAGCAATTCATGGTTCATGCCAGTCGTTTGCGCCTCTCGAAAAGCTCTCCGCAACTCCTGCAGAACCTCCAGCACCTCTTTGAGATGGTGCGTATCTCGGTCTCGTTGCTCCGTCAGTTTGTGCCATTCCTGCAATTGCATTTTGGTCTTTCCGAGCCGAATGGACTCCATCAACTGCTCTGTGACTACCGTCCTACAGCTACCGCACAATTGTCCATCAGCCGCCACATTTTGAGTGTACGAGTTGGCGATCCCACTCAGAATTTCCAGATCCGTCGTTGGATTGGTCGAGGACTTCAAATTTGGAGGGTACTGCATGGGCAGCACGAGACCAGATTGGGCTCCTTCGTAGAACCCTTGCAGCTCTCCATTTTCATTCTGAGTCTGAGTCTGGATCGTCATCGTCGGAAGTTTCCGTTTATTGGCCATGTTGTTGACTATCTGGGGGTCGGTATCCCCCGTGTTGCTGACGTCGTCATCGTCTTGAGTCTCGTCTTGGCCTCGTTTCCCTATTTGGTCCTCTCGGAGCGGTGGGAGCCCATTTGGGGGTCCATTTTGGGAAGTACCGTCGAATTTGCGCAATAAGTCAATGTATCCACTTTTGTTATCGTTGGCATTCGGACCCTTTTTTATGGGTCGGATGCCCCGCCGGTAGCACTCCGCACGCAGGTCGTGCGCGCGGTGCCGCTCGTACGGCTCCAGCAGCCGCCGCATCTTGCTCTCCACGTCCGCATCACTCGACAGCAGCGAGTCGATGTCCCCTCCGTTGCTGTGCACGTCGCCCAAGCCGCCGCTCGCATCCATTATTCTAATTGGTGTGTGACCACATCATGGAACATGACGTCATTAAAATGGGCACCTTGAAGTAATGACTTCAATTTGTGAACAAGAGTGATGGTCCCAAAGATGCATTGAACGGCATGCAACGGTGAGGACGAGGTGGTCGCTAAAAATGGGGTAGCGACATGAGGATGGATGCAGCACTTCCACTACGTTGCCTGGTACATCGTGGCGCATGCTAAAAGAGTCCTTCCTGCCTCGGGATCAGATTATTGTCATGCCTGCGGTGTATTTCTGTCGCGAGCAAGTTTAAAGCCGCCACCAACCAGTTCTCCATCCCACACGAGCTGAGCGGAAGAAAACAGAGTCGAGCAGCAAGCAAGACGCGATGGATCCGACAGCAGCTGCGGCACCACCGGATGCGGCCGCTGAAGTTGCGCGGTTGAAGAGCGAGGTGCACGCGAAAGAGGAGGCTCTGAATGCTCTCAAGGCCAAGACCAAGGCGTTCGTGGACAACATGCGCGGCCAACTTGCCACCGAGACGAAGAAAGTCACGGCTTTGGAGGAAAAGCTCAAGGAGGCAACAGCCGCTGCAGTCTCGGCTGCTGCACCTACAGACTCTGGCTCAGCAGAGCATCAGCGTCTGTCCGAGGAAATTGAGAGGCTGAAGAAAGAGACTGCGGCGCGCGAGACTGACCTCAAGACGCGAGCCAAGTCCTTCGCAGACGCGATGAACTCGCAGCTCGAAGTTGAGAAAGAGAAATGCCGCAACCTCGAGACGCAGTTGCAGCAAAAGACTCAAGCTCTTGCAGCTGCAGAAGCTGCCAAGGCCGCTGTTGACCAGGCTAAGGAGATGGATTTCCTGTCCCAACCGATGGCTGCAGGCTCTCACACTGAAGACGAGTTTAATGCACTGCAGGCTCAGTTAAACTCGGGAAACTTCGAGATGGCAGATTTGCGCGAACGTCTTCGCATCATCGAAGCAGAGGCTTCACAGTCGTCCCAGCAAGCTGCGAGTCTCCGTCAAGACATGGAAACACTTCGCGTCTCAGCGGAGCAACAGCGCAGTCGCCTTCAAGAGGAAGTTGACTCCTTGAAAGCTCGTGAAAACTCGCTTGAAACTGCGCTCAGTTCCCAGCAGACCCAACTGAAAACCGAGGAGAACAGTCTGCTGGAGGCTGACCAAACCAAGATCAAAGAGCTGGAATACCAACTTGAGCAGCACAAGATCGAGAATCAGCATCTCCAGAAGCAGCTATCGGATAAAGATTTCCAGCTTGAGCAGCTCGACAACTACCGCCGCCGAGCGGATGACAGTGAATCGAAGGTGCTCCAAACTCAAGCGGATATTGCCTCGCTTCAGAATCAGCTGCAAGCCAAGTGTGATGAGGTAGCGTCGTATTCGTGTAGCAAATGCTCGGAGCTGGAGGACAAGCTCGCGGAGATCACCCAGCTGTACGAGAAGGTCAACCTTGGTAGAAGCCGCAGCGACAGCTTGATCGCAGAGACCCAGTCGCAGCTCGGCGAGATGCAAACCATCAAGCAGCAGTTCGTGGCTTCTCAGGAGCGTCTCGATGACATGATGAAGCAGAACTTGACACTCAACGAGAAGATCTCCGAAAAGGAGATCGAGGTGTCCACACTGAAGGCCGAGATGAAGAAGTGGAGCATGGAAATGGCTGAGCTGCAGGCGCAACACAGCACGCTGAAATCGGACACTACGGAGCACCGCCAACGCTCCGAGTCGGTCAATGTCGAGTTCCAGAAAGCTGAAGAGACTCTGAAAGAGCTGCAAACACGTTGTGCGCAACTGGATAAGAAGAACCAAGAGCTAGCAGCCTCTATCGAGACCATCAACAAGGAAAACACTGACAAACGTCAGAAGGCAAAGGCGCTCGTGCAGTCGCTGGTCAGTGAGAAAACAAGCCTTCTGGAATCGAGAAGCGGGCTCCAGAAAGAGGTCGACCGCCTGCGTATGGAGGTGAACCAGCGCAATGTCGAAAACGATCAGCAAGTGAAGCAGCTTCGGGATGAGAACAACGAAAAGGTTTGTCAAACCGCTGTAACAATTCAGAGTCTCACTGATGAAGTCGCCTCATTGAAGCACGCCCTCACTACCGTTCAAGAGTCTGAGAAGGTTCAGCAGCGCGCAAAGGATCTCGCTGCGGCGAAGCGTGAAATCGAAGACTCGAACAAGAAGCGACTGGCAGCGAAGGCCGAGACGCAGAAACTTGCGGTGGAGCTCGAGAACACGCACAAGTGTCTCGACCACATTATGACGCACATCAACGCCAACTGCACGGAAAACGTGCAGCAGATAGCTATAGTCCAAGGACACGTCAAGGAGGCTCTTGAGGTCTTGGAGAAGCGTGCTGCTGTCGCTGGTCACGCCAAACAGCAGCGCCCAGAGGACAACGACACGGCTGACATCGTACGCAATGCAGAGGCGCTTTCCGGCGTGAGAGGCGGAAACGCAGCACAGAGCCCGGGGACGAAGCGGGTCGAAGAAAACGTCACACGGGTCAGCCAACAGGTATGTCAATGCGGTCTTGATTGTTCTGTTGTGTGTCCACGATCTGAGCGATGATGTTGTTGTCTTGCACCAGTTGAGGTTACTGGTCGACATTACCGAGCGGCTGTGCGATATCGCCGTAGAGCAGAACGATGCCAATCTGAAGGACGTGATTATCAACAAGCTGACGCAGGCGTTCACGCAATGCTTCTCCGAGAAGCTGATGACCGTCTACTCCAAGGCCGACGAAGCTGTGGGTCTATTGAATTCACACGGACCGACTTCAGAGAGTGCCGTTAGACCGACCAGTTAAACTCCACGATAGCAAACAGCTCCAGAGCAACGCCACTAGTAGTTGCATACCTCTATGAACAAATACTAATCAACCACCTTCCACAAAGGCGCAGCTGCATCGATTTAGCTCGCCTCATCACTGTCGATCTGCTCTTTGGGGGCCTCGCCATCGACTTCTTCGATTGGTGGCGTGAGTCCGCCGGTAGATCCAGTATCGTCCTTGGAAGCGAAGAGCTGTTCATAAATGTCGGGGTGTGAACGGCACTTCTCTTCCAGTGCACTCATCAAATCATTCGGCTTCTGATCAACTTCTTCGGTATCTTCCTCCTGTTTCGTTTCCTCATCCTGCAGCATCGTTAAGCGCCTCATAATTCCCTTGCTGTGCTCGAGGATTTCCTCATGAGCCGATAGAACGCTGCGACGCTCCAGCGCTGCAATAAGCACCTCTCCACTCGCAGCTCCATCCGCCGCGGACGAAGGACTTTCCATGGCGGTGTGATCGAGCAAGCCAACGAGCAGCTCTGCCACGTCTTCCCACACGGTAGGAAACTTGGTGCATGTCTGCAGCTTTGTCAACTCTTCGCACACCACATGCGACAGTAGCTGAACCACGACCACGTGTGGTCTCAGAGCTAGCGGGTCTTTCATAGTTGATGGTCGTCGGCGACGGCCAGTTGACCCCTTAGAATCGCTGCGCACGTACATATCATTTGGGTGCTGAAAAGAGCCCTCGTCGTCAACGGAAGGCAGCTGTCTCCGGTAATACAGGAACGGTGAGTTTGTTTCCTCTTCGTCGTCTCCGAAATGCAACCCCCTACCCGAATGCTTTGGTCCAGCGCCGTTTAACAAGTCGAAGCCGACAGGTACAAGTCCGTACCGAAGCACGTCCAGCCAAGCTACCGGTTTAAACGATTGCTCCGTTCCTGTGTGCTCACGTAGCATGTGCTTCAATCCTTCGATTGCCGCAACAACGAGATCGTTGGAAAGTTCCTGTTTTATCTGATTCAGCAGCAAGTGCCTCGATACAACAGCCATCCCACCCAAGAAGCGCAAGCGTTCCTCCACGTAGTTGGGCGCGTCAGGTCGAAGTGTGTCAAACATGAAAAGGAGCAGATCGATAGGACGCGAGATAGCCCAGGAATCATGTGGGTCGCGGGCTTTCATGGCGAACATGATCATCTTCGTGTAGCAATCGCTGATAAGAATTTCGTTCCCGTCTCCATTCCAGATCTTCTCCGTCACGAGTCGTTCAAGAAGTCCAAAGGCATGTGAGGCTGCGTGCGGCATTCCAACAGACCAGCTGATCAAATTGCAGATCGTCAACCAGTCCATGCGTGTGTAGCGCAAGTTGCTTGGCTGCACCAAGGTAACGTATCGATCCAACCCGCACATGATTGGCGTCAGGAACGGTCGAATGAGCTCGTCATCACCGCTCAACTCCATCAAAGTACCAAGGAAATTTACGAGTAACAACCCGTTCGTATCACTGCGCGTACGCGTCACCCAAGCAAACAAGCCATTGATTGACTTTTGCAACAGGAAGCACGCGTTTTCGTACGTCAGCCCACTCGGGCTTTGATTAGTGAGCAAAACTGGACGTACGAACTCCAGCATTTGGGTATAGTGCGCTTCCAGCACAGCAGATATTCCGTCTTCATCGTCTGGACCACCATCGAAGAGGGAGCCGCTTAGCGAAATTACCTGGCTCAATAAATGCTCAAATAGCACACAGCCCCCCTGGCTTAGTGACAATTTCGTAGGTTTCTTTCGGTCTTTCCGTGACTCTTCTTCGTCAGGGCCTTGCAGCACCTGCAATATCTCGTCATGAAGCGCCTCGATGACTTCCGCTAAGGCACGCGATGGCAAGCTTGCCACATCTTGCATCAAAAATTCAAGGCGGTACGGCTGTAATGTGGTTCGAATCCACTGATCCGTTCCAAACTCTCCTCTCGAGCCATTCTCACCATCGGATGGCTGTTTGTTCGGAGTCTTTCCCTCGATCACAAGGTCTTCCGTGTGCGAGGCTAACTCTGCTGGGCTTAGCTGATACTGCTCAAAACCTGGAGAAAGATGCGACTTCGCTGGTGTCAATGAGTCCGGTGCCGAACCGCCGAGATTCGAGTCGAGGGCTGATAGTAGCCACGCAACACCACTAAAGAAGCCACCAGTATCGCCATTTCCACCATCCTGATCTTGGGCGCTAAGCGCGATCGTCCGTTCCAGGTCTTCCTTGTTCTGGTACACCAGGTCAATAAACTCGAGACGCTCGTCGGGCGTCATCAGCTCCAGGTTCATTTCATCGCTCGGATACAAAATACGCGATGGCAGAACATGAAATTCACGTAAACCACCGACGACGTGGAAGAAATGCTTCCACGAGCGACTGTGCAGGGACAAACTACATGTGCTGACGAGCTTCAACACAGCGGCTGTAGCGACGGGTGCACTTTGATTGTCGCAATACGCCCAGATACCGTTTTCGCGACCATTGTATCCCACGGGATAAATATCCGATGAGAGCAGCGCCGTGTATTTGCAAAGGCGGATAAATAGTGCGTTGCAGTGCTCCACCAGCGACAAATGAGATGCCACAGCCGCACACAACACGAAACCGTTGCATGCAAGCTGGAGCGCACTTTTCTGCGGTACATAGTGCATCTCATAGCTGCTGCCAACCGAGAGGTCCTCGCCTCGTGCAGCGTCTTTCGCTTGCGAATCAACGACGAACTGCTGGAACACACTGCCAAAAGCTCGAACGAGGCTTTGCTGAAGCAATTCGAAGATATGGCGGTCATACTGGTTGCCCGAAGAGCCCAGTCCATCGAATCCATCCTGCTGCTCCCAAGTTCTCCTCTTGGGTAGAGCAGTAGACCCATTAGCGGGACTGGAAGCGCTCTTGGTAAGCCGAGCTTGTTTCATCGTCCGCATGACATCAGGAGCTAGAGGCGACGACACATTTTGCGTGACGCCAACGCCGCGAGGAGTGCTTGACGATCGAAGGTGCAGCGACGGGTGATGTACGATCAAGCGCGAGTTACGAGGGTTGCTTTCAGCCTGGTTGAGTAAATCCTTCCATCGATCGCTTGTCACTTCGCCGTGCTTACCGCCGTCTTCAAATGTCTTAATCTCGTCCTTTGCGATGGTATTGTACAACTCAGTCAGGAAGTCTTCAGGCAAATCTAGGCCCTTGGAAACCTCCTGGCCATAGTTTTTGTTGTTCTTGATGAAGTCCACCAACTTCATTTTCTTGTCGGACCGGATATTCGGGTTGTGTAGATCCGTATTCAGCATAATCAGACTGAACGACAGCAAATATGCTACATCAACTGATGCCATGAGAAACCGTTCGCGGCATTGTTCGTACACTTGAAGTGAGAAAGTGTTCAGGATGCGGTCGATTTGCTGCGCCTCCCCAGGAAGGCGGAAGCTCGCGAGAAACATCCGCAGCGCAGTAACAATACTCTCGCCCTCAAAGTTAAATGATCTAACGAAATTGGTCAGGACGTCGCGGTGAAAATCCATCGTGTCGGCCTCATGGATCTCAGTTTTCTCAAAACCCTTGACCTCCTTGCCCATCGCACCCAAGTACACTCCCACGGCATTTTTGTTGAGGCCCTGCGGAAGGGATCGCAGGAACGTTGCAAGCGACATGCTGTTGAGTGGTGTAGGCAGGAACGTATTTTGCTGCAAATATTTGATCCCTGCCAATGGTTTACGGTTGAACTCTTGGATGCCATGCTGGAAAAACTTTTTGCGCTGTCGTTTCTTAAACAATACGTCAGCAGAGGCAAAGCTGTCGCCATCAGCAGCAGGCACAAGCTGCTCCTCCTGATCCACAAGTAGCGCATCTTCGTTATTCTCCTCGTCACTTAGACCACTACTGTTGTCACCACTCACTGATGGGGGTTCTGGATGCGTACGGAGATGAAGGACGTACAGTGCATTGAACATTCCGCGAAGAGCGATTTCTCCAATAGCCTGGGCCCACAGGAAATGTGTTTCTTCGTGTGATTCGAAGCAAGCAACATGAGACTGTTGTGCTACCTGAGAAAGAAGCTCGAATAAATTCTGCGTCAAGTCGCAGCGGTTGCCGTCGCAGTCGTAGTTTACGTACAAGTCGGGCAGCAGCGTAGCCTCTGACAGCAAATCCACCAAACAATCCATAATTTCAAACGAGATATTGTACAAGCGGCTTTTGGACAGCATATCCCCGGAGAACTCATCGAGAGCTGCTTCAACAACTGTAACAGTCTTGTCATCTGTTTGGCCGCTAGCATCTGCAGCCGGTGGGGTCGCATTATCTCCACGGGGGAAATCTGGGTTATTCACATCCATGTTCGCAAGACTCCAGTGAAGTGTCTGGCAGAACACGCCATTGAAAATTGCCTCCACCTGCATCTTCAGGTCTGAGCGGAGCTTCGACCAGAGCAACCGGATAATCTCGAGACACACCACTGTAACCTTGAGCTCTGCGCAGGCACTGCTCATAACATTTCACAAAGTGCGACCGTTAAACCGACGCGAGAAAAAATGGTGGACCATACAGCAACATTGCTCCTACCCGAGACGGCAATAGCGCAAAATGGCGCTGCACAGGTCGTCCTTGATGAAAAGCATCAGCGACGGAACTCTAGTAATCAGCTCGGCATCACACGCAATCAGCGCGCGTTGGAGAAGACTGAAGGACAACAAAACTTCACGCCGGCTTGTCGTATTTGCAGTGGAGCCCACGGGTGCGTCTGGAGCAGGAGGGGGCAAGAAATTTCGCTGGTGCAGCTTCTGGCAGAGAAATCCCACGATCTTCACCGCACACGGCAGTCCGAATCCTGGTCTAAGAGGCTCAGCAGCAGGTGCCAAGTCTGAATAGATACCAGCGTTAGAAAAGATGAAGGCCACTGTGTCATGCAGAAAGTTTGTAGCTGTCGATCGCAGCGGCAGCGTAACATGCGGCTGTACAACACATACATACAGCAGTGAGTTATCAACACCAAACCGATCCAGATTGACCAGCAGCAGCACGTACATCATGTCGATTACCGCGACTAAGCGCGTAGAGCGACTCCACCAGCTGCCACATCGAGTGGTCCGAGAGTCTGGCACCGCAGGGCGAGCGCACCACGGCGTGCAGCACGTGCACGACCAGCACCAGCACGTTCTGGTCACTCTCGATGGCCGTCTCCTGGAATCTGCAGTGGCTGACGGCATCCACGACGTCGGACACGGCGTCCGCCGCCGCGTTCTGGTCCTTGACGTCGGCCCACGGCCACGAGCGCAGTAGGTTCATTACGGCCTGCAGTGCGGCACCTGTGACAGTGCTGCTGGCGTGTTCATGGCGGATCACGTCCAGGAACGGCTTGACGACGTTCACGGGCGACAATTCAGCCATATCTGCGTGAAAAGGGGCGAAAAAAGCGTTAAAACAACGCATTTCGCAGAGTATAAAGGCGTAAAAGACATTGCACGCACTCTCGCATCGTAGAAGACGTCCGCGCAGTATCGAGAAGCTCTGGAAAACCGCCAGGGGGCCCTCCTGTTGCCATAATAACCGACATATTAGCGCCTTTTTACCCTTTTGAGAGCGATATTCGAGAGGAAGATGCCGCCTGTCGAACCTGTTTTGAGCGCTGGTCTGATGTCCCAGACAGAAGGAAACCATGGCGCCGCCGCGCGAGGCTCAGCACGCTCTGGATGTCGCTCAGCAGCTCGGAGCGCGCCGCCGCCATCTCAGTGAGCAAGGGGGCTCGCTATTGGACAAATGACAGCTTCGACAACGCAACATGCTTGGTGTGGTCCACAGTACAATAATGTGTACCACATTTTACAGATATTAGTGAGATGGCTACACGTTTTGTGCCGACCATCAAATGCGTGTCATTATCCCTTCGAGCAACTCCAGCTGTTGCCATGCAGGTGGTGGCGCTCGTGAGCGGCGGCAAGGACAGCTGCTATGCCATGATGGAGTGCGTGCGCTTCGGCCACGAGATCGTGTGTCTGGCGCATCTCCACCCGCCAGCGGAGCTGTCAGCGGACGACGCCGAGATCGACTCGTTCATGTTCCAGAGCGTGGGCCACCAGAGCGTGCGCCTCCTGGCCGAGAGCATGGAGCTGCCGCTGGTTTCAGAGACCATCACGGGCACCGCCGTGAGGACGGACATCGACTACTACGAGTCGGCGGCTGGTGACGAGGTCGAGGACCTCTTCCGACTGCTGCAGAAGGTCCAGCAGCAGTTCCCGGACGTGCAAGGCGTGTGCACGGGCGCCATTTTCTCCAGTTACCAGAGGAACAGAGTGGAGAACGTATGCAGCAGACTGGGACTCACGTCGCTCGGGTTCTTGTGGCGAAGGGACCAGGCGGAGCTGCTGCAGGAGATGATCGACTCGGAGATGGACGCGATCCTCGTTAAGGTGGCGTCCATTGGACTGCTGCCGCACCGACACTTGGGCAAGACCATCGCGGAGCTACAGCCGCAGTTTATGATGCTAGTGAGTTGAGTGGAGGGATTTGAATTGTGTACTGATTCCTGAGCCTTTTGGGGTGTGATGTTTTTGTGTTGGTGTAGAAGGACAAGTACCAGATGAACGTCTGCGGCGAAGGCGGCGAGTACGAGACGTTCACGCTCGACTGTCCGCTGTTCAAGAAGCGGATTGTGGTGTGAGTTTACTTGACTCGCTTTTTGGCTGTTGGAAAGGTACCCTTACGATGGTACGATATGTTGTGCATTTGCAGTGACGAAAGCCATACCGTGTTGCACTCGGACGACTACATCGCGCCGGTCGCCTTCCTGTCGCTTGACAAGTGTCATCTGGAGGACAAGGAGCCGTCAGACCCTTCGCAACTCGCGTCGAGGATCCCAGAAGCGATGTCTACCCCGTCCGCACGTAGCGCAAATGCCACGGATGCGAAGCCTGCGACTGTGTTGGCACTCACGCAGCCGACCGAGCGACAATTCGTCCCCGCGTCGGGCCAATTCCGCGACCAATTGTATCTGTCGGGCATCATGAGCAGCCAGGCTGGCGATGAATCGATCTCACTCGAGGAGGAAATGGCAGACGTTGTTGCGCAGGTGGAGGCTATCCTCGGCACCCACAACATGGTGCTGGCTGATGTGTGCTTCGTGCACTTATATGTTCAGGACATGGCTGCCTTCGGTCAGCTCAACGCTGAGTACATCCGGTATCTCGGACAAAGTCTGCCGCCATCTCGTAGTTGCGTCGAAGTGAGGACACTGACAGATGTCCCTGTCCGCGTACTGATGAACTGCTTCGCCCTGCGGGGCAGCGGTGAGCAGAAGCTACTTCCCCTTCGTGTGCGCCGCGATGTCCTGCATGTGAAGAGTATCTCCGCCTGGGCGCCATGCTGCATTGGACCGTACAGCCAAGCTAACGTGCTGCACAGAGCGCTTATCCTGTTGGCCGGGCAGATCGCGTTGTACCCTCAGACTATGGATCTCGTGCCAGGTCACCTTGCTGTTCAAACGACGCAATGCTTTCGCAATGCCTGCCGTGTCTTGGAAGCGCTTCAGTCGAATCTCCGTCACGTGTGCTCTGGTGTCATCTACACCACCGGAGACCCTGACGACCGCGAGACTCGGGAGCGTCTGCTAGCCGACAGCCGGCGCAACCTCATCACTAACGCCGAGTTGGAGGATGAGTTTGAACTTGTTGAGGATAGCGATGAGAGCGATGAAGATGTGGACAAGAATGAAGCGCGGTTGGAATTCGTGAAGCAAGCGCCGTTGCTGGTGGTACAGTTGTCACGTCTGCCACGAGACGCTTTAGTCGAAGTGGAGCTCCAGGCGCTCACTCACGTGGCACTGAAATACCTGGTACCACGCAGTTTGACGCGCACAAGGAGCGCAAAGAACTTGTCCTTCGAGTGGCAAAGCGCTATGGTTCCTCGCGCGTTCTGTCAGATTATTTGTACTGCGTCAGTAGATGATGGCGAAGAGTTTACGAGCACGCGGGGGCTGGGCAAGGCTGTTGCAGAAGGCGTCTGGACGTGCGTGCTAGATAGCCTGGTGGAAGCGCTTATCCCGTGGGACCGAGTGATCCACGCCCGCACATTCTACGTGGCAACTGCATTTTCAAGCGAGTTGGAACTGGCTAAGGCGTACCACGAAACGGTGACAGCACGAGGAAAGGCGAGCAGCATGCCCGGTATGACGTTCGTGCCTGTGGACGCCATCCAGGGCGATGCTGTCATGGCAATGCAAGTGACAGCACAAGACTTGGACAAGCTCGAGACCGAGCTCTGGCTGCGTAACCAGATTTAGACAATGCTTCACGAGCTTGTAGGCAACAAGGGGTAACGAAGGTATAACTGCAATTTGTCATTGTTTAGATGATTGGTATCTCGGAAGGCATCAATTGAAGTTGCTTGCTCGTTCTGTTGTCTAATGCCGTCGTCTACGGCGCTGACCGCCACCGGGACCTCGGTTACCGCCGGAGCTCTCTTCCCGACTCTTGCGTTTACGAGAGTCGCGGTCTCGGGATCGCGAGCGTCCGCTTCGATCTCCTCGGCCTCGTCCAGCCTGCTCTTTCTCCTGCTCTGCTACTGCAGCTCCGCCGCGAACTTCGCGCTCCCGAGGTCGTCCCTGCTCCCGATCCCGGCCACGATCCCGGTCGCGTCCGCTATCACGATCCGGTTCACGACCACGGCCACCATCTCGTGGGCGACCACTACCAGGACGAGCCCGTTCATGCTCACGGCCGCTGTCGCGACCTCGATCACGACCAGCGTCACGATCGCGCTCGCGCTCTCCACCGACACGGGTCCTTTCACGATCGCGGTCACGACCACGTTCCCGGTCTTTATCTTTTTCTCGGTCGCGGCCTCGGTCCTTTTCGCTGGAATCCTTGCTCTCAGCAGCGTCCCGACGTCCACTGCCTCGCGAGTCGTCGCGGCGCGGACGAGAGCGGGATCTTGAGCGATCGCGACTGGCCTCTCTCGATCTACCACCGCCGTACCGCCTGTCATCGCGATCATCCTTTCCACCGCGGCCACGCTCGTCAAAGCCGCCGCGGCCTCCACCTCGTCCCCGGCCACCACCTGGGCCACCCATCCAAGGAGGACCCCGCCCTGGTCCAGACCCCCAGGGTGCGCCGCCCATCGGGGGACCATTCCAGTTCTGCTGGCCCATGAAGCCGGGCGGAGGGCCCATCCCAGGGTGCCAGCCACGCGGGGGTGCCCCCATAAATCCACCTGGACCTCCGCGAGGCGGCGCGCCCACGCCCGCTCCATTCTGTTCGTCTCCTTCAGGCTTTATCTGTCCTGGGAATCCGCGGCCCTGCATCTTGGCGTCTCGTTCGCGCATCGCCTGTTGATTAGCAGCATTCACAGCTTGTCTCGACGCTTGCTCCCTTGACTTCTCCATCGCCAGATCTCGTCTCAACCGGAGCTGTCTTGCTGCATATTCTCTCCACGTGTGTTCGTCAAACCCGTAATTAAAGTAGTCTGAGATGTCCACGCCAGGTTTTCGCCACGGTCTGTCCTCCAGCAGGTCAATGTCCACATCGAACGCCGTCCGCCGTCCGCCGAACATGGCCATGTCGTCCACCCCGTCCCCCGTCGAGTCACCGTGCTCTCCTGGCTGATGGGAGCCTGACGCAGCTCCAGATCCTGTTGCTCCTGTTGCGCCATGCTGAGGACCGCCGAAGCTGCCGCGCACGAAGCGATTGCCGCCGCCCGTGAAGCGCAGCGTGGGTTTGCTGCCTGCATGGGCTGTACTCAGCACAATGGCCACGTCCTCCTCGTCTTCATCCTCATCCGAGTCGGCCGCCGGGTTGGCGCTGGCTTTGATGCTATTGCCCGCAGCAGCGGAGGCCGCCGCCGCCTCGGCCTGCGACGTGGCGGACGCGTTGAGCTGAATGGAGACGCCTCCGTAGAGCTCCTCGTCCTCGTCCTCCTCGACCTTCTCGGCTTCTTTCTTGACGGCTTCGACCTCCCACGTCGCTCGGGACTCCTCCGTCTTAGCCTCCTCCTTCACGCCACCGCCCGGGCGCTGCGTAGTCACCAGCACATCCTCGCCAAAGTCCTCGTCCTCCATGGTCCCGGATATGAACCACCGTACACCAAGGGGAAGTTGTGTAGCGTACACAAATAGGTGTGAATACGGGTTTGAGACCCGACCCACCCGTTTCCGCACTTTACAGGAGATATAGAGTGCGTAGTGAAAGCCCGGTGATTGGCTCGCGGGGTGTTATACTTGGTGTTTGTATGCTGGCGCCTCCGCGGCCAATAGTTTCGCGGCCCACAGCGCCCGAGCCTCGCCAACTCACGCAGTTCTTCTTGTCTCGTTCGACTTTTGCAGGTAAGCGGGGCGTCATGCTCTCTGGACGATGGGGAGCAATGCAGCCATGAACAGTGGGGGATGCACGTGGGGACAGACACACCAATCAGTCGGGGACGGAAGCGCCTGCAATGATCAGCTTCTAAGCGTACAAAATGACGGAGATACAGGCGATCAAGCAAAAGCGGAGAAAATGTCTAAAACGCTCCGTCCCGGAAAAATTCCTCTGTTCCAAGCGCCGTTCCCACTGTGATCACATATGCAGCGCTCCCCTCTACACGTCGCAGGCTTCGGCTCGCTCTCACGATGCCTGGAAGCTCAGTTGCTAATGGATGTATCGTGTCTTGCTACAATACAGTTTAGTCAAAGATGCCGCACTCCTTCGGTTACCGCGCTCGCACGCGCGACATGTTCGCGCGCCCGTTCCGTCAGAGCGGCATGATCAAGATGTCGACGTACCTGCGCACGTTCAAGGTGGGCGACTACGTGGACATCAAGGCCAACGGTGCCGTGCAGAAGGGCATGCCGCACAAGTTCTACCACGGCCGCACCGGCCGCGTGTACAACGTGACCAAGCGTGCCGTCGGCGTGCGTGTGAACAAGATCGTGGGCAACCGCATCATCCACAAGCACATTAACGTGCGCATTGAGCACGTGCACCAGTCTAAGTGCCGTCTGGGCTTCCTCACGCGCGTCAAGGAGAACGAGCTGAAGAAGAAAGAGGCTCGCGCCACTGGCGTGCGCGCTCAGATCAAGCGTACTCCCGTGCAGCCCAAGGCCGCCTACACCCTGAAGACCAAGGGCACCAAGCCCATCACCATGGCGGCGCAGCCGTTCGTGGACCTCATGTAAGTGGCTTTGGTGGTCTCCACTGTTGCAATTTACTGTTGGGAGCTTGCGCTCGGCTTGAGGTGAGATGGATAGTCGCTCCCGGGCACGTCGTAACCCCAACGAGCTGGGCAAAATGAAAGAACGAGTCGAATCCACGGCGTCCTGCTTTCCTTTCTTGCTTGTATCACTCGACAGCAACTTGCACTCGTTCACGTCATTTTCCAGTATCCGGCGACACCACTTTGTACAGCCACACTATCGGAACGTTACCTTCAAAACGTCATATAGTACTTATTCGGATCGCTTCGGTCCCCACTCTCAATCACGAATCCATGCCATTTCCACATTTTGTGACTCTTCACCACTAGAGATGAATGCCCCGATGGACGACGCGGCCATGGAGCAGTACGCTGACGTACGTGAGCCCGCTACCATTGTATATTTAAGCTCAGTGAACTATGTGTGGAATCGCTGATGAATCCCCTCTCACCGCCTCGTGATTGCGCTGCGCAGTGGTTGGACAACTTGGAGAAGACGGATCCGGAGGGCTACAAGCAGTTTATCGCCACGATGCAGAGCCAATTGCAGGCCGCTGGACTGGGACCCGAGTCGGCGGCGGGTGCACAACAGGTTGACGCCAATGCGGCGCTGTTTGATATACTCAAGAGCTCTGCAGGAGCACAGGGAGGAGCCACAGACAGCAATGCACCAGGTTTGAAGTGGTACATGGGAAGATTGATCTTTAGTGGTATGGAGTTTATTAACGTGCTGCATTATGTAACTGATATTGGTCAGATTTCAAGCCGCGGTTTCCTGGTGACAAGGTCATGGGGGACGACGGTCTGAAAGCCACGCCGGAAGGGGTACCTTTTGGCTTGCTAGAAGAGGAGGTGGAAGGAACTAAGTAAATATGCTGCTGGTTGGTAGATGTACATCGATGTGAAGCCTGGATTCGTGATGAAGACGAGTGATGTCAAAAACAAAAAGAAGGTCGTACCTCATATTCAGTCACCAGCGAAGTGTCTGACCTTGTCCGCTGCTGCATGGAGTAGGTGTTCGTGAATGTGGTCTACGCCGATGAAATCCAAGCCTTCTCTGAGAAGAAGAAGCTGGATGAAGAAGGCAAGGAACAAGAGGTGAGACCTTTGTACTATCGTGCTACTGGAAAGGTTGTTTGATCCAATGGCATAACTTGCGGTTTATGGTCAGGGAATTCATGTGCCACTAAGTCTCGGGGCGCCTCATGAGGTTAAGGACAAGAAGGGCGTCAGTGCGCTGGCATTTGATGTGGCGGTGAACACAAAGGTTGTAGAAGACTGTCAAGCAGACAAAACAGGCGCATTCCGTAACTTCGTGTGTGAACTGGCAACAGAGTACGTCGATCAAAAGGTATGACGTCTTTTCCCTTAGAAGAAAGATTAGGCAAAGCTAACTGCTATGCTGCGTTGCATCCAGTACAAAATCAAGCTCGACGATCGCTATAAGCTGCCCCGGTTGACGTACCGCGGCGAACTACCCCCGCCGAAGCACTATATTCGCAAAACCCAGGCACCAACTATCCAGGAAGTAGCTGCTTGTAACTCCGGAGCTTCCAGGCAAGCAAGCAGAGCGAAAATTACAGCACAGAAGGCAGCAAAAGCTGCGAGGGCACCAAAGACGGCGACAGCGCGCTTTGAGGTATTCGAAGAGCGCGATGGTAATCGTACAACGTGCGCAAGGCCCCATTCCGCGATGAAGGGCGGTAAACCATTATCACCAGAGGTACTCGAGCAAGCCGGTTCTCGGCTTATCATCTCTATTCGGTTCGCAAATATGGTGCAAGCTGCTAGTGATGTCGACCTGGAGCTCCAAGCCGAGCTTCTCAATGTTAAGGCGGCCACTCATCATGATTTAGGTAAGTGCCAAAAGTTTTGTTCTCTTAGCGGCGGCGAAAACTAACAACTTTGGCTCCGGTATGGTCTTGCTTAGAAATCTTTCTTCCGTATCCAGTCCAAGTAGATAGTGCAAAAGTTTGCTTGGTTCGAAGCAGCAACTCGATGGAGATATCCCTCACGGTGAACAAGTCCTGGAATACTGTTGGCCCCGATTGTGGCTCTGCACCGTGGCTTCTTGCGCGAGCATTAGACGAAGACAATGAGGCAGATACCCCAGCAACTAAAGATGGAGAAACGACTGCCGGTTCTGCGCAGCAAAAGCCCAAGTCACTGGTGGAGTTGTTCCACCTCGCGAATGCCGCCGATTCGAACGAAACCCTGTCTAATGCTGGACCTACATCGAAAGCTCCACGCTGGGACCCTGTCATGGAAGATGAGGAGCTACCAGAGGACCGCTTCCACCGCAAAGACATGATGTCGATGCACATTTTAGAGCAACGACGGATTGAACGTGAACAAAAAGCAAAAGAATCAGAAGATAAGCGAAAGACGAGGCGCGCCGAAGTAGAGGAAATGCAGAAGAAGGCGAAAGAGGCTGGCAAGACCTGGCGCGAGATGTATCCTAACGAGCCGGAGACAACCTACATCGACATGGAGGACATTGTGCGGCAGGAGAAAGAGAGACTTGATCGCCATCAGCTACAGCAAAAAGAAAATGAGGACCCAACCAGAGAGTGTGTGACTACCGAAGCTGCAAAGCGCGCGGCTGCGAAGTGGTCCGAGAACAACAAGCACGGAAGCTTCGACTTGCAATCTGCATTGGCATTTGATTTGCTCTAAGATAATACAGATTGAGCCACAAACCTCCTTTTGCAGAGAGATGATCTACTCCTTGTTAGCGTAGTTGCGGACACCAAAAATGGTCGAACCCACACGAACATGCGTGCTTCCACAGGAAATCTAAGCCACAACAACAACATCGAAACAAGCAAATCAGTACAATTCACCAACAATTAAAAGCCAACTTTAATCTCTCACCGCGAGTTCATAGTCACCAGACATGCCCATGCTCAGAGCCAAATCCGCCTCAGCCTTTCCAATAGCCTCAGCCACAGCCTTGCGGCAGGCCACCAGACGGTCGAAGCACTCGGACGTGGTATCTCCGTAACGTCCAATAGTCATCAGTCCCGTAAGGTTGAGGTGCTCACAGGCCGTCACAATGTGGCAAGCCAGCTCGACGGAGCTGTCAGCGTCACTGCCCGACTTCTGCTCCTCCTCACTGGTGTTCACCTGTACCATGACGTTGAGCTTCTCGGAGCGGAACTCGCCCGACGCCTTGTTCAAAGCATTGGCGATCTTGATGGAGTCCACGGTCTCCACAACGAACAGGTTGGGCACGTCACGGACGAGCGGCTTGGCCTTGTTGGACTGCACGTGGCCAATGTAGTGCCACTTGACGTCGGCCGGGAGCAGCGGAGCCTTCTGCACCAACTCCTGGATCTGTGTATCATAATTTGCCATAAATAAGAACGCAGTGCCATAAAAAGAATACCAATGTGGTAAATTACGTAGTTCTCGCCGAAGTGGCGCTGGTCCGCCTCGTACGCTTCCTGCAGGTCCTCGATGGGTTTCGTCTTGCTCACAGCCACTAGCGTGCACTGTTGCTTCCACGCTCTCTTGGCTACGGCCTCCGCCACCTTGGCTCGCACTGCCAGCAAGTTTTTCGCCACTGCCATCTTCTAGAATTAAACACAAACTGAAAATGGCGCAATAAGCAAAACCTATAAAACCGAATGCGTTAACCTATACTAAAACATATCTGCAAGTTGAAGTGAACACAAAACCTTTTTGAGTCCGCCACTTGGGTTGTCGATCCAATGACGGAGACACAGCCCGCAAGGTGATGAGTGTGGAAGTGCCAATGCGAGATGCGTAAATGAACATGCTAATGACCAAGTCCGGCCAGAAGAAATTCTGCGAGCTCCAACATCTACATGTACATAAGACGACGAGTGGAATGTATTTGCATAAAAGTTTGGACTTGCATTGGCAAGTGAGTTAACGATCCGAAAGGGTTGCCCTCGCTGTACTTATAACCCTGACGAGCTGTCTTCCGATCGAGAGAGCGAGTCACTGTACTCGTCGTCTGACGACGAATGCCAGTCAGAAGCCGAAGCACTATCTTCCATCGAGGAGTATTGAGATCCTGAGACCGAATCGAACGTCCAATTGTCCAAGGAAGTGTCCGTAGAATCCGATCCTGAGACCAGGAAATCTATGTCACTGCCCGCCGATGCGCTCTGAGACTCGGACGCGTCAGACGTCGAGCCCTCGAAAGATCCGAGCTGTGAGTGTGATCCGTCAGTCCAGGTTTCAAGTGGGTTGATTATAACCTCTTCAAAGGATGAGGCATCTGTACTGTGGTTCGATCCACTCGCTGATTCTTCGTTCAAGCCCGACAAACCAGCAGTTGCCTCGCTTGGCGAGTCGTCTGAAGAGTCAACTGACGAGTCCTCGGACTTGTCGGCAGCGGAAGACCCGAGCGTGGATTCATCAATCGACGTCGACCCAGTCGCACCATTGTCCGCTGCAAGGCTGCTTGACTCAGCCACAATCGTTACACCGCCGACATCAGCGTTAGCTGGACCCTCGGCGCTTACTGCCGCGCTTGTAGTTTCTGATCCGTTGTTCATGCTCGCGATCGCGATGACGCCGAAAACCACTCCACACACCAGAAGCAACGTAATCGCTCCGCGGGTGGCCCATGGGCGCGCCATCGGTACCGGAACCGATCGCAAAACTGGGATTCGTGCGAGTGTTCCGCCTTCCATCTCGTCAAGGCGGTCAAACCCACCATCGCCCGGGTGGTACAGCAAGTTGTTGTTCTCGGTCATCATGTTTGCGGACTTGTTAGCTTCAACAGGGAGCCTTCAAAAGACTCTCTTTGTCGTGCGTGATCTGCAGCCGTCTAATGGAGAAATGGTCATCTCCTGCCCTCATCACCAACGTCAGTCCGTTTGAAACGAATGAGCTGCGATCGATCTGTCAATATTTCTCCACCACCACTTCCCACACAAACTCAAAAATAGTCCATACATCGGCCATCATCACCCACACCGTACAACCAGCCAATCTGGGGTCGGAGCACTCATCCCATGCAGCAAGAAGTCAGGAAGCAAAACCAACATGAGACCCGGCATGTTGCATTCCACCGGTAGATGGTGTGTCACACACCACGCTATACACCTTTCACAATAGTTTTGTACCCTTAGCCTTAATCGGTGACCTATTTCTATTATTCGTGACCACAAACTTCGTGTTTCACTTGACAATGCTGCGCGCACTTCTCTCCGGACGCGGCGGATTGCCACGCCGGCTACAGGTCACGTCCGGCAGCAGCTCAGGTCTTGTGAAATTCTCCAGCGTTTTGTCTACCTCCCCACCAGTTAGACACGTGCGAATCGACCTGTGGAGTGCGCGCGCGTGGGTGGAAAAAATCGCCCCGGCGCTGCAGACCTTTTTGGCTATAGAGAAGCACCTGATGGTCCCTCTTAAATTCGTTGTTCCTCATGGAGACGCTCAATGGCCCGTGGAGGCGTGGGGTTACCCGCTGGGACTTCATTGCAGGAACCTGCGCGTGACCAAGCTACAGGGGAAGAAGCTGCCGTTCTTCGCTTTGGACGACCTGGAGGCGTTCGACTTTCCGTGGGATATGCGGCAACGCAAGTGGGAAGTGCTGGTGCTGCCTTCTATCAAGGCGTTCTTCAAGATCAATGGCCACAGTGACATCCCCAACACTTTCGTGGTGCCCAAGGGCGATCCTCAATGGCCCGAACTGCTTTGGGGGTTCCGGCTCGGACAAACGGTCATGAGTATGACGTATGTGGGCACCTACAAGGCCCAACAAATCACTTCCGAGGACGAACTGGTCGCTATCGGCTTTGCTGCTGTCTCGTGGAAGGAACGCCAATGGGAGAAGAAGATCTTACCGGCGCTCGTGGTCTTCAGGCGCGAATTCGGACATTGCAAGGTGAATTTCAACTTTGTGGTGCCGAGGGACCCCAAGTGGCCGAAAGCATCGCGAGGATTGAGACTCGGAGCCACAGTTGCTAACATGCGCAGCCGAGGCAACTACGAGGATATGGCGCAGCGAGACAAGGACAAACTGGAGGAGATTGGATTCGTGTGGGACCCGGAAGACCAGCGGTGGACCGAGCGGATCATGCCAGCGTTTGAGGCGTACCGAGACGTATGCAAGGTCCTATGGGTGCCTGTGGACTTTGTTGTGCCGGATGAAGACCCTTGGCCGGAGAAAACGCATGGATTGAGACTGGGGAACGTCTTCATGAAGATTCGACACACAGGAGCATACTCGTCCTATATAGAAAGAGATAGGGACCGCCTGGAAGCGCTTGGATACGACTTCAAGGTGCCGTACGATCCGCATGTGATGCTGAGGGATGCGTTGTGAGACACCATTGCCTGCTGAAGAAGACATTTTGGAGATGATAGTCCCTCTAACGGCACGGATCTTACGTTAGACAACTAGTTTGCATTCTTTATGTTTCTTCGCGGTAGGTATTAATACTCATGATTTTTTTTTCCCATTCGGCTACCACTCCATCAATATAGTGCTGCTGACCTGGAATAATTCGTGCTCGTTTAATACTGACATGAAATTTATATTTGGCTAGCGTCTTACGCTTTCGCGTCGGCCTTGCTACTTACTATGTTCACGCACTTGGTTTTGTAACTCCTACGCCTCAATCGTCGATGTCAAACTGATTAGATGTCGACGCTGGCAGTCCCATAGGATGCTGACGTTGGGAAGCCTCCCAGTCGGCCAGTCGATTCTTGCGCATCTGGTTTGCGTTGACACTCGGGTTTGAATGGGATCGCTGTGTGGATCTGTTCATGCTTATCTTGGCATACTCGCTTTGAAGCGAGCGCAGTAAGGCTTCCTGTTCACCGATGGAGTGCTCCATCTCGTGGAACCCAGTAGTAGCTTGCAGTGCGGCCGTGGCGGCCGCCGCAGCCCCAGCCGAGGAGTAGGTGGAGCTGGACATCGACAACGAGCTGTACATTGACGACGCTGAGTTGTATGCCGACGAGACGGACGAGGAGCCTGTGGAGCCGTTCATCGTTGGCTGGCTACTCCTCCGACTAATTGGTGGACGTTTAACACTACGTGTTGCTTGTTCGTAGTGGTGCATCTGGTGCTGCTGGACCGGGGTCTGCTGGTGGGCTCCGCTGAGGTACTTGCGCTTTTCATTCTCCAGATAGCGCTGTTTCAGGCGCTGCAAACGTTGGGCCTCGGAAATGGCAGCGTGCATGGCGCCTCCGCTGGGACCATCGCCCAGAATCGCAAATTCCATGACAGAAACATCGTCGTCATCAACATCCTCGTCGTCGTCCACAGTCGGAACACTTGTCGATGGCGCAGCAACTCCACCCAGCAGAAAGTCGTCCATGCGCTGCCCCTTGCGGTCGAGACGACCGGAATACAAGCAGCGCAGACAGAAGCGTTCAGGAATCACTGCACTGGGGTGTTCAGCACTGCGCCGCTCGTGGTGCGGGAGACACAACGTGTACGTCATGAGACAGCGACCACAAGCAGCTTCACCACACGCGCGGCACTGGGTCAAGTGCCGCTTCAACCGGCCAAAACGCTTGCCACATGCTGTGCACTGCAGACGGTGGCGTCCGTGGGCCTTCAACGCGTTGCGGCGCGCGAAAAACTGCTCCTTTGGCAACACCAGACCATGACGCATAATGTACTTAACGTCGGCGCTGTGCTCCACCTCAACTAGCGTAGGCGCCAACCGGGTGAGGAACGACCGTGTCATAATGGCCGGCGCACTTCCACACGGGTCCAGATAACCACGAGCAATCACCTGCACGTTGTTGGCGCGCTTGTCGTGGCGGTACACGGTGGTGCAGCTCATCTGAGCCCGTACGAGGTCGAACTCGCGGCGGTTCATGGCGTCTACGTGCTCGATGCCCAGCGATTGCTGCACCTTGACGAGCAGCGGCTCACCCTTAGGACCTACCACACGCCGCGAGTACTCCACGAAGGCGAAGTCACGAGGCGAAATGAACTTGTCGGCCGGACTCAGGTGGGCCATCCACTTGATGCCGAAGAAGTGGAATGGGTCCTCTGGTGTCTGCGTCTCGAAGCCGCGCAGCACGGCCGCATCCAAGAACAAATCTCGATACAAGTCCGTCATGACGGCGCGCTCGTCCAGCGTGGCGTCACAGTAGAGTCCGTACTCGACGTCCTCGAGTGACATGTCGTGGATCTGGCCGCTCACTACGTAGTGCCGCAGGCCGCCGTTGGAGGCATCCGTCGCGTCCTCGTGCTCGTCTGCAGCGGCGTCCTTGCCGCGCTTCTTGCGGTACAACGTCACGTGTGGGCGTCGGTAGTGCACCTTCCACTGCTCGCGGTGCTCATCCACGAGGTCGTTGTTGTTGCTGTCCTCCCACGCGAACATGCCGGTGAGCTCGAGAGCGTCGGCCGTAAGCTGCTCACACGTTTCGCGCAGATCTTCCACCTGTTCCTCCGTCACATGCACAGCTGGCAAGTGCTCGTCCGCGAGCGGGAAGCGCCTCCGCGGGTTCAAAAACTGCATCTCGATGGACAGCGCATCGCCACCAGCGCTGCGGAAACCGTAGCCATTGGTGGTGCCTGCCACGCTCACGGGTCCGGCAACCGTGGAGGCGCTGTCCGAGCTGTTGGAGCGTCTGTGGCCGCTGCTCATTGTCTTTGACCAGGGAGCAGTCGGTCTCCTCTGGGTGATCCGACAATGCAGAAAAGGCCACGACGATAACACGCGGTGCTGGTCGGCATGGCGAGGGTTTGACGGCTCGCTTGCTTGACCGCTGCGTCAGTGATACTGTACAGCGCGCAAGGGCAGGCTGGCGAACTGGATAGCGCTGGCAGAGCGGGGACTCACTTTGGGCGAAGTGAGCTATTCGGCGACAGGTGGACAATTCGGCGGGGACTGTCCAAAGTATTTGAAGTTTGTATGCATCGACTATTTCGATACCATCCCACCAAAGTCACTTGGAGTTTGTATGCCGAGGTTTCGCCAATTCACTTTCTGCAAATCCGCTGCGAACGAATCCTGGAGGGATTTCACCGAGGAAAACCACGCGAAAGTGGCAGAATTGCGCGCTTGAGTCTCAAGTTGAGAGGCCGATGCTTGCTTGACCCAAGTGGGTTACAAGCCCACATCTGCTCGAGCACGGCAGTCATTCGGCCCAAGAGAAGGTCCGCTGCACGACGGTGCCAACGGGATGCCTCTGCCAAGCTGATCGGCCGCGTGGCGCTCAACAAAATGTTGAGTTACAGCTCAGAGGATGGGCTCTGTGGGCCGACAAGAACGACGCCACTTTACACGATGCCTGCTCCATGGCAAGGCGCTGGAGTGGAGTGAACTCTTCGTCAGACGAAAGAGCGGCGGACGCAGATGCGCTCGTGAGACTGGGAGCTCTTTTCGAGGGCGGTGGAGTTTTCGGAGCGGACTGCAGGATGTTGCTCAGCAAGCCGTGACACCGGCGTGGCCGAGCAGCCTCGCCAGCCATCCATCGAGGTACACGCAGACGAACGTAAGTGGAGGGAGTGACGGGATCCGCTGAAGCTCACCACCACATGGAAAGCAGCATCGTACAAACCCGATCGTCACGTTGCACCGTCGTAGGCCACTTCGTTTTTGATACAGTGTTGAAATGGTTTGAACAAGTAGGATAGGGAGGGCAAAAGGTGGTTTGTGCTGCAGTCCGGCTTCCAGTGCTCATCCCCAGGGACCGAGTCTGCAAGCCGCTGTCGGTGTTTCATGTACCTGCGTCGCATTGTGGGTATGTACAGACATGGTCTCCGATCCGTTGCAGGCTGCTGGCAGGCAGGTCAAATCAAGATCAAGCCGCTTCGCAGTTGCGTACCACGCTGACAACGTGTTAACGGGCCAGATGCCGTCTAACCACGACGTGCAAAGTGCCAGCGTGTACAGTACCGGTTTAATTAAAGGTATATCGATCTGATAGAAAACGTCGGCACAACATCAGAGCACACAAACACGCAGGACTTCACGTTGGGTCAGTGATCGTCGAGGAATTTCGATCGGCTCTCTTGGTGCTCAACTCTTCAATACGTTGCATGTAGGCATCCACGACAAGTGCTCCATGGCAATTACGGAGGAAGTGCCGACAACAACGAACCCTCGCTTGCTCTGGCAGTCTGAAAGCAATTTCCCAAAAATCATGATCGAAGCTCATTTGCTTGGTCCACTCGGCACTGCGGATAGTTCTCCGCTAGCCATTGAGCCACCTCAACATGTCCACCGATCAAAGCGTCACGCACAGCTCGTCGTGTGCATCCTTCGATGCAGTTTTCATGCAAAAAGTAGAGAATCTCCATGTGCCCAAACCACGCAGCACCATCCATCGCTTCGGTCGTGCAGCCCTCAGAGCGGTGCTCACACAACCATGACACCACGTCGAGGTGACCGCAGCGGGCAGCAGCGTCCATAGCTTTCTGAGTACATCCTTCGCTGCGGTTGAAGTGAAGGAATTGAACGACGTCCAAGTGACCAAAGCACGCCGCTGCATCCATCGCTTCAGTTGTGCAGCCTTCAGACCGATTTTCGTGGAGGAACCGCACGATGGAGAGGTATCCACCGCTTGCTGCTCGATCGATCGCCCTCTCCGTACAACCTTCGCTTCGATGCTCGTGCAGGAACTTGACAATGTCCAAATGACCGCCTCCTGCTGCTGAATTCATCGCCCAAGGGCTGCAACCCTCTCTGCGATGGGTGTGTAAGAATTGCACAATCTCTAAATGACCCTCAGCAGCCGCGTAGTCCATTGCCAAGTACGTGCAGCCTTCGCGGCGACGCTCGTGCAAGAATTGCACAACTGCAAGGTGCCCGCCCCGCGCTGCACCATCCAAAGCATTGCTCGTACATCCTTCGCGGCGGTTTTCATGCAGGAACGTGACAATTTCTAGATGTCCACCGCGCGCCGCCCCATTCATCGCATCGGTAGTGCAGCCCCCATTGGTGTTAGCATGCAGCCACTTCACCACGTCGAGATGCCCGTACTCCGCCGCATGATCCAGGATCAACGGTGAGCTATCCGATCCAGGAAGCAACAACTCCGTCTTATGCTCGTACAGCCACTGCAGCAGTGTGAGATCTCCACGCTTCGCCGCGAACACCATAGCGTGAACGGTGCACCCTTCGCTACGATTCTCGTACAACCAATGCACCATCTGCGTATTGCCGTACCAAACAGCAAAGTTCATGGCGTACTTCGTGCACCCTTCCTCTCGGTTAGCAGCCAACCACTGCACAACGTGGACGTGTCCTCGAGCCCCCGCTTCGTCCATGGCGTGGTGCGAACAGCCCTCCGCGCGGTTACCATGCAGCCATTGCACTATTTGGAGGTGTCCGTGAGCCGCCGCTAGATCCATGGCCTTGGTGCTGGCCTGCAGGTCGGGGATCGCCTTGTGCAGCCACTTGACGACTTGGAGCTGACCGTGTTCCGCTGCATGGTCCAGCACTACTCCGTAACCATTGAAGTCCGGGTCGTACGCTGCCAGCCATTGCAGCAGCTGAATATCTCCTCGTTGCGCGGCCGACCGGAAGCAACTGCGATTGGAGAGCGGCCTCAGACGTCGCGAGGTGGCGCCGAGACGCTGCAGCAGGTGCAAATAGCCGTAGTCCAGCGCTTGGGGGATGTTCCAGAGCTGGGAACCGTCCAAATACACAGAGATGAGTGCTGCAACGTGCGGGAGGAAGCCCACCGCCTCCTGCCGCTCGCGCCAAACGACCTGCACACAAGTGACCAAAGGTGTCCGAGCTGAGACCATGACGAAATTCACAAACGGATTTGAAAAAAACTGTTCAAAAACACGGCGAAACGGTGAGAATAGCAAGGTCATTATTCGGTTTTGCATCACCTTTAGCGCAACCTCTTGAGCCTTGTGGGTCTGGCGCTGGCGACCGCCGGTGCGACGCTAGGTTTGATCGCTCCTTCAGATTTCCCACTTGCGTCAGTTGTTGCTGACGTGGAGGCTGTTGCTTTAGAGGCCGTTTGGGACTTCGGCTCTATCCGGACGCTCTTGCTGTTGACAGCACTAACTCCAACTCGTCGAGTTTTCGTGGCTGGTGGGCGGGCTCTGTCGATGAGCTTCGGAAGACGCTGGGCTGGGAGGAATGCGAGCGCTACAGACCTGCGAGCACAAACAGAAATGATATGGGACCGTTAGAATAGGTACCAGAGTTCATGAAGAGTTGACGACAGCCCTTACTCGATGTCATCTTTCAACAGCGGAGTCTCCAGCTGCTTCAACTCGCCACCTGTCCGGTTCTTGATCGCCAGCTCCACTAACCGACCGATGCTGCAAGATAGAAAAACGGTTAGCAATTCGTCATCCGCATACTCAAAGTCAGACAAGTGCGAGGCGTACTTGTGGTAAGTGACAAAGTTGAGGAACTCGAGCGACGCACGCGACATCTTCCCAAGGCCGAGCCATTCCCGAAACTGCTGCGCCTTGTTGTTCATGAAGTTCAGCTTGCGCCCTCTAGCAAACACGTTGTAGATGGACCAGTCCATCGTCTTTGTGCGCTCGTCTGCGAATCGTATCCGTTCCTGAACACCAGTAATTAGCCCTAGTCTAAGCTTAATCTAATCCAACAACGAAACATCGTACCAGAAATGCTTCGTTGAACACTGCATCAGTTTCAGACACGGCGAAGAGATCGAGCTCCTCTGCAAGCGTCTCTTCTTCAACATCTTCCAGCTCGTTCTCCTCGTGCTTGGTTTCCCCGCGGAACTCTCGCCAGCGCCCGTAGTATATCGCCTCCTCCTCGAAGATTTCCACTAATGTCTGCAACAATTACCAAAGCATCACAGGTCAGCAACATATCAACAAGTAACTTTGACACTCGATTTTCACCAACGCAGCTTACCCTCAGACACGACGACGCTGTCAGCACTTCCGGATCCACTGAGCCCAATACCTTCCGTATGTGATCACCAACTATAACACCACATCATCAGAACAGCCACCACCAATCCTTAAAAGCCTGCAACGACTCACCCAGCGCCTGCACCTCTTCCACAGCCGTCACACAGGACTGCGTGCTATCACCGAAAGTGCTCATCATAGCACTGATGGTGTGTAACTTCAACGACGCTTTCTTGCCCTTCTTGCCCGTGTCATGTTTCACTCCACAGGCACAAATCTCCTCGAAGAACTCGCCTTCTGCGACCTGCCAGCGAGGCTTATACTTTGGCTTGGCAGGTGCGTAGTGCGGCACCTCTGCGGGCGCGACGTACGCACTGTTCGGGTGCTTGGGCAAAGCTGCTCCGTCTTCTACAATTGGACCAGCGGAGCGTAAACTCCGTTGCTGCAGCATCTTGAGGTAAGGGTCGGACTTGACGGCCATTGCCGGGTCCAGTGCAGGTTCCTTCTCCTCCGACTTGGCCTCGTGCTCTCCAGCAGCCTCCGTAGCAGTTTCCTGCTTCAGTTGCCGCTTCTCGCGGATGTAATTCAGCATTTTCTTCTTCTGCTCAAGAGGCAGCGACTTCCACGCATTGGTCTGCAGTTGCAGAGAGAAAATATTAGGAAAAATGAGGGATTAAGTTGGAAGAGGAGGTACGCACCTCTTTGTAGGGATATTGGCGCTGGATGGCGTGGAACAGACGGTGTACTTGCTCCAGCAGAGGGAGGCGAGCGAGATCTTGCAGCCCGTACTCATTCTCGGCGCCGGGGATGGCGGCGGCACTTGGGCGCGGCGAGTGCTCGGACTCAGCATCCGACATTATTGTGACCACGTTTTGTAGCGAGACAAAACCTCCGATTTTTTTACGCCAAAACGTTGCGATTGGCCAGCTAAACCCGTTAAGATGAACGAATGGGCACGGATCATAAATATCCCGACGGCGGTAATTTCAAGGGTTTCCACAACTTTTGGGGTAAAACATCGTAGTTCGTATTACATGGGCAAGGCCAAGGGAATTACGTTTTCCACATGAAATTTGATCTTCCGGTATACCAGTATATATCGGTATGAACCAGCGCTCGCCCCTGCAGGCCACGCGTTTGGAGCTCTCTCATTCTCACTTCAGAGTCAGGACCAAGAAAGACCCGCCTCTCCTCGTCCCTTATCGGATTGAGCTGATGGTCATTGCATAAGCTTCATTAATGTAACTGTTGATTGACCCTCTAAGACTGTGGAAATGGCATGTCGGAACCCCCATTGTAGGTCATGCAGCATATGCCCACTATTATACTCGTCAGTGAAGATTGGACCAAAACTTATTAACGTACCACACAAATGGCAATAGCTCTTCGAGTTCTTATCCGATCAGACTAAGCCGGCCACAACACTATTCCTTTGTGCGTTGTACATGCATTACAACTTTTACTTCGCTAGCAACATGTCTGGGTCAAGCACCACGGTGCGAGAGCTGACCCCAGGTCAGAAGGACTACCGTAAAGTTCGGATTCAGTGAGACACTGGTAAAAAGTTCATTTGGTGTATAAAATTCCAACTACATGTACGAGGATAATTTTACTTTTTACGATCGTAAAAAGTAACTAATACAAATTTCTAGTCACTCCTAAAATATCGATCTTAGTTTTTACCACTGTCGCATTGAATCGGTGTGTCTTGCTGGATCCGGACTTTACGGTACGAGTTCATGACCATATCGAAGGAAGGAAGAGGACCCGAGACCTTGTAGCTGCGTGCAGGGATTGACAGTAGTTTGAAAATTGGGTACTACTTTGGTAATATGCAATAGCGAAATACTATATTAGCTAGTAGTTTGGCGCGGGACGGAAACTGCTACTACTATAGTAGCTACTACCTCCGAATTATTCTTATATCTTTACTCACAGAGCGCTTGATACATCATGTCAGGCCTCTTTGGGACGATAGCAGTCTTCTGTGAGCGCTCTACTTTTTTTTACATTTACAGTGGTTGCCTCCGTGCAGCGCTACATGCACTTTTACAAACTCATCTATCAATTCGAACGACTAAACTTTTCGCAGCGCACTCAATATTTATCCGTTCAAGTTGCGGATCGTACCTACAGAATCCCTGTGGTCACAGCTGTTAGATTAGCATACGTTAAGATAGTTTTAAGGTCACCCAATCAAGCCACACAGCCAAGTAAAAAATCCTGCAATTAGTCGCTGATTGGTGGAATGGACAACGAACGACCACAAATTGACCAGTTAAAACGTGGACATAATTAGACTAAGCTTTAGAAGCAAAAGATCATTGAATTAGACAAATTCTATTTATCTTATTCATTGTATGCTTCTTCTGCACAAGGCAAGGTTGTTGGCAGTGTGCCTGCCCGCGCTAGAGCGTCCTTGTGCAAATGGGGGATTGTGTAGCTGTTCCCACCGCCTACAAGCAATGAAGCCTCCATCACACTTCGCATTGAGGGAGCGTATTGAGGGTTACCGGTTTGGTATCGGTTATTGACCGTGAACCGGTTAGCCCGAACCGGCCCAATCCGAACCCACGTTGATTACGGTGATTACGGTAAGTTGATTACGCCACCGGTGATTAAACGAGTAGAATGATTGGACGAGCATAGGATATTGATTGGACGCACTCCATGATTGGACGCAAGCTGCGTGTCTATGCGGTAGGCTAGTTAGAGTAACTCCGATCAATCAATCACTTTCGAATCTTCATTCTACCCCTCAAGTGGTTTCCAGTCTTCGCTCCGGTCTCGCCCAGAGTGCTGTCCTCCCTCCGCTCCGTCAAGCTTCACGGTGTCCAAGATCCATACCTTCCATCAGGAAGGGTCCAACTCTTCGTAGGTCTCCCTAACTGCACTAATTAGTCCGTCTATACTATGGGTACGCTTTTTGTACTGTAATGATTGCAGCGAATTGAAGAGGCCGAGGTCAAGCACATTGAAGTCAGGCGAGCGAGGTGGCTGGTTAGCGAATTTAATGCACTAGCCGTCCTTGTTAGCTGCGGCGATGCGTTGTCCTGCTGGAAGATCACTTGCCTCTTGGCTGTTGCAAATAAAAAATATGAACACACTAGCCCCATAGTTTCGAATAATTACAAACATAGCACAAACCTGACCAGCACGCTTTGATAGCCGGTATGACGTCCTCGACCAGCATGCGCTCGTACACCGACTTCGTCATTTCGACGGGTAACGTTATCAGTGTACCCGCCGGTCGGTTTTTCGAGTTGCGGAGGGTAGCCTTAGTCTTGACCACAGGTGTGACGGGGCGCACAGCACCTTGCACAGAGGAAGTGCTAGAGAGCGGAAGCTCTCGGTGAACAACTAGTTCACAGTTCCCGGCCTAAGGGAACAGACTACGACGTAGACG
>AWVV02003988.1:0-21148 GCA_000500205.2 Phytophthora lateralis | reverse complement strand
GTGAAGGCCAAGATCGATGCGATCTACACTGTTGCTCCGACGGTACCTCCTGAAATGGACTCCCTCGCTTTCCTGCGCAAGCGTCACCTGTAAGCTTTCACTGCGGTGGAAATAAAAAAAAACATTGAAAAGGAATGAAGAATCGATAGCGGAATCGATCAACTTGTTTGTTGTTGCTGTTTTACCCCTCTCTGCACGAAGCAAACGCCATTACTTGTAGCCCGTGGCTTCAAGAGGCAAGGTTGAAGGTTATCGTACATGTATAACCTCGGGTGACTTCAATCGAGTTCAAGAATTGACGAACAACCGAAGCACATTGAAAAGCAAAGTAGATGCATTTACCTTTACAGCAGTTATCTGCACTTGTCCCTAGCGTGATGTATGAGTACAGGAGCTCTCCTTGTCACACTTGTCTAGCTTGCTTACAGGCGCAGTGAGTACCCACTCGAGGAATGGTAGTAGCCACCGTTGGCTTCCTTCGTCGAGCTGGTCGTAGTGGTGGAGCTAGAGGTAACACCATTGCTACTCACGGTCTTGACGGTCGTGGTTGTCGTGGTCGTGGCATCCTGGTCGTTGCCCACCAGCATCGACAGCACGTCGGACTTTTCATTCTCAGCGCGCTTACGCATGCGGCGGCGCTGGTTCTTGGTGAGCTTGGTCTCCCCCATCGCAGGCGTGCCGCCCACAGGGCCCACAGGCTTGGTCGACTGTCGCTTCTGCTGCGTGTTCGGCTGAGCGTTTTCGTCACTGACCTCCGTGGCATCACGTGAGCCGTTTGTCTTCTTCTCGTTGTCGTCCTGCTCCTCGGACTCTTGCTGATAGCGAGCGCTACGGCGCTGCTGGAACTCTTCCTCGCTGCGCAGCAGTTCCTGGACCTTGTCCTCCATGATAGTGCGCACCTTCTGCACCTCCTCCGTGGGGCCCTTCAGCGTGATGGAGCTGTCACCGCGACGAATGTCAATTATCACGTCGGGGAACTGCTTCTGCAGCGCACGAATGTTGGCGCCACTCTTGCCAATAAGAGATCCAAGCATCGAACTCGCAAAGGCAGGCGAGACGGTGGTCGGCAACGCAACTGTCTCCACCACGTAGATCTCAAGAAGGTGCTCAATCTTTTCCACAATGCGCTCGCGCTCCTCGTTGTCTTCGCCGTAGATCACCACCTGAAGCTCACCCTTCTCCTTCCCATCGATCACGTGGAACTGCACACCCTTCGCAGCGTCCTTCTTAGCAGAGAGAGCCACATCGAGCTTGGCCTTCGTCACCTCCACTACCGAAGTCAGATTCTTGTGGTGGTTGAGCACTTCCTCCACCTTCTCAGCGGCTAGCTTGACGGCCGCGTCGTCTCTCGAGCTGATGGTCAGCACACGACCTTCGTGGCGTGAGCCCGTAGGGGAAGGCGCGCTCAAATCCAGGCGGGCATTGCTTTCAGTACTAAGCTTCTTGATCGTTTCGCCGTTACGGCCCACCAGAATGGGCACAAGCCAGCCAGCGATAGGCACCTCCACGTGCTGCTTCTTCCAGGCCTCGACGTCCTTCTTCAGCTGTTTAGTGATATCCTTGGCGTTCTCCTTGGAGTCCGCAAATACCTTGAGACTCGTCTTCGTAGGCAGCGAAAAGACCACATTGTACTTGGCGCGAAGCGTGGGCAGAAGCTCATACATGCGCGTCGCAATCGACGGGGGCAGGTCCTCCAGCGTCTGGAAGCAGTCCGTGTAGTAGAACTGAAGCACTTTCTCTACCTCAGCCTTGGCCTCGTACACCTTGGACGCGTTGGTGCCTTCTATACGAATCGTGCCTTCCTCTCCTGTGCCCGAAGCTGCAGGTGAGCGCTTGATACGCAGCTCACACCCAGTTTGCTTGCAGATCCGCAACGCGTTATCGTTCAACTTGGCAGCCTCGCCCTTGACCTCTAGTGCACCAGCAAACGTTAGCGAAGGAAGCGAAATCGTCTCCACGAAGAGCGAGTCAGGCGAGACCAGCATCTCCAAGAACTTCTTGATCTTGCCAATCCCCATGGCAGGTCCACGGATCTTCGCCACCTTGCCATCATCCTGGAAGGCCACTCTCATGCCATCGCCACCTTCCGCCTCCAACTCCTGCAGACGCATGGCAATGGATTCGTGCTTCTCTAGAAGCGTGTTGAAGTTGGTCGGAGCCGATCCAGCAGCACCACGCGGCAATCCGGTGGTACTTTGCTTCTCCTGCTGGGTGGACACGTGAACACTATCGATCACGTGTGTTTCCTGCAATGTCTTCAACACATCATCGACACAGGCTTGAAGTGCCTCAGGGGACGCTGCCTTGACACGGACCTGACCACGGTTCGGGAACGCGTCCAAAGTGGCGTCCGGGTGTGCGAGACGCATCGCCTTAATGCGTTCGCCCTTTTTGCCAATCAAGCAGCCCGTAGCAAAGGCATCGAGTTGCAGAAGCTGACGGTTCTGCGTCTGCAAAAGTTCATCGACAGCCGTTTGCACGATTTTCAGTTGCTCTTGGGTGCCAATCATTTCTAACTCGGAAGGCTGACCACCATTTCCTCGAAGCACGCGCACCTTGGCTCCGCTCTTGCTTTCAAGCTCCGACACAGTCTCACCCTTCTTACCGATCACAGTCGGGATCTCATCGTTATCCAGCGGCAAATACCGGACATGGTGCGCCTCATCCAGCTCCTCGAGCTGCTGCTTCGCCTTCTGGATTGCCTCGAGCGTACCGGTGAGAGAGATCTTGATTTGATCCGATTCACTCTCGCTACTACGCGAAGCACCATCCCGCGGTGGTGGGGGCAAGTGCAGTTTGCAACCGCTGTCGGTTTCGATTTCCGATAGATTCTCGCGCTTCGATGCCATCAGCACAGCGATCAAATATCGCGACGTGACGAAGACCGAGCGTTGGTTGTTGTCCACAATCTCCATAATCTTCGTCTTAGCGGCGGCGATAGCTTCTTCGTTGTCGCCGAAGACACACACATGGGTATCCTGGATATCGATGCGCACGTTACTTTCCTTTCCTTCGTTCTCGATCTCCTTGATTTTGCTTCCCTTCTTGCCAATGATGAGGCTCAGCAAATGGTTGTCCGCCACCTCCTGTACCCAGTGGCGCTGCTCGAACTCTTTCAGACGCTCACGAAGCGCGTCTTCCATTGCATCGATCTGCTTCTTGTTGCCGAGTACGTGGATGCGTTTTTCCTTCTTAAAGGCCTTGATGCGGGCGTCAAAGGCATCCGTGCGCAGTAGACGAAGCTGCGTTGCCTTATTGGCCATGAGGAACTCCACGAAGAACACGAACTTGTACTGCGCAAACTCATCTCCCTTGAACAGTTCCTTGTCGTCGGGCGTAAAGGTCTTCTCGCGCTGGGACTGCTCCGCAATGAGTTCCCGCACAAACGTCTCGGCACTAGCAACGCTGTCCTTGGTACCAACCAGCCGCACATTGTTCGTCACCTTGTCGATGTCCACCAGGGCGCCGGTGTCTTCCATCAACTGATTGATCGTCTCGCCCTTCTTGCCAATCAGCTTGGGCACGATCTCTGACGGCAGCTGAATGTCCACCTTGCCGTCTGTCAGGTCGTTGATGGCCTTCTCCAGCTGCTTGGCCTTCGCCGGCGAGGCCATGACCGTCAGGATGCCTTCCAGCTTGCTCACGTCGATCTTGAGCTTGAGCGACTTCTCCAGCTCGTGCAAATGTTTGGCCTGCTGGAACATGAGCACCTTGACCGTGTCCGGGTGCAGACCAATCGAGTGGTTGGTTGCTAGCGTGATGTCCTCAATGGCTTCCTTGGCCGCGCGCGCCTGCTCGGGCGCGCTCGTGATCTTCACAACGTTCTCTTTGTTGTCCACCTCGAGCATGACGCAGCAGTCCTTCTCCATTTGATGCACGTGCGCGAACTGCTTGCCGATGACAGCGCCCATCCGGTCGGCGGGGACCGTCACTTCGATCGTGACAAAGTCCGCCACGGGCTTGTCCAAGTGCGCCGCGAGCTTGAGTTTGCGGATGCCCTGCTGCAGCTGCTGCAGCGTAGCGTCCAGCTCCTTGTGCCGCTCGAAGCGTTCCTGGCGTTCCTGGCGCGTGGCGTCCACCATGGCCTGGAACTCGTCGCACGCCTCCTGTTGCACCAGTTTGTCCTTGAGCTGCTGCAGCTCGCGCAGCAGCACGCGCTCGTCACCGGCGGACATGGACGTGGTGTTTCGGCGCCACTCCTTGCTCTCCATCTCCTCCTTGATCCGCTCCGCCGTCATGTTGGGCCGCCGCGGAGGGCTCTTGAAGGCCACGCGCAGCTTCTCGTCCAGCTGCTTGCCGGCCGTTGCGTTGGCCGCTTTGGCGGCCGTCATGCTCTCCAGACGCTGCTGCATCTGCTGGAGCATCTCGGCGTCGCTGGGCGTGGACATGGCGGGGGTAGAACGGAGGTAGGGCGGACCACTTGAGTCGAACGGGATCTTTTCACGAATGATCGCTCTTGCGCGTCAAACGCAGCGGGCGCCCGCGTATTTAACCCGTAACAGTTAGATAACTGGTCCAAATGACTTGGAAATTGTATTGATTTGGAAGGATACTGAAAGCAAGTGAATGGGAGTGAAGGTCACTTTGTTGAAGTTTTTTTTTGTTTTAGCGAAACGGGGTGCGCTTGTCCTGTAGCTTCCGGCTTAGGAGCGTCTTCTTGAGCGCACTGGACGCAGTCTCTCGCCGGATCTTCAGCACGGTGCCGATAGTGGACTGGGCTGATGCTGCGGAAGGTGGGAGGGCAGAAGTGGAGCGAGAGAGCGACACGGAGCGAACGGCGCGAGAGGGCGGCAGGAGGATCGTGGCGGCCTGCTTCCAAGCTGCAGGAAGAGCTGACTTTGGTCCTTTAGGAGTGGATTTGGACTTCCGTACGACCGCTGTGGGCACTGAAGGGGGCGGAGTGGGACTGGTTGAGTAGATGATAGGGTGCACTTCTGCTGGGGTGCCGAGTTGGTGCTGGTTGTATTCGACTTCGTGATAAGGCGAGGCAGGGGCAATGTCGATGGTGGTGAGGGTGTCTTTGCCATACCGTTTGGTCATGATTTCTAGCTCGGTTCCCCACGAGGTCGCCGAGCCTGCACTATGACGAGCGTGGTCCTGCATGTCGAGAGACGAGAAGGGCAGCGTGAGATCGCTGGAAAGCTGCGACTGTTGTAGAGCCAAGCGGTTCATGAAGCCTTCGAGAGACCGATCACGAGAACTGCTTTTCGTAGCACTATCGCCGCCTCCGACGGCGGAACGAATCTGCTGAAGAACGCGCACGATAGCTGCCGGGTCAAAGTCTTTAGAGGGCGCTCGAGCTGGACAGGAAGAAGGCAAAGCTACGAGTGCGAGGAATTTAGCACCAGGCTTGACGGTATCTTGAAGAAGCACCGTCAGCTTGGAGCTGTGATAGCGCACGAAGGCCACATCCTTCAGTCGGACCTCAGCAAGAGCAGTCACAAGTGCCTCAGATCCATTCTCCACAGCAACTCGTTGTCTCACTTCTTCTCGACTGTCAGACCATGGCAGTGAGGCCTTCGCAATGGATTTGGGACCTGTACCAGCTCCTAGCGCTACTTGGACGATTTGGAGCTTCGACTTGACGGGTACTGCACCGGTAAGCAAGCTTTCGTAGGCCAGGCATACCGTCACGACCGTGTGGGTGAGAGATCCGTTCAACAACGGAACCGACTCAGTCGAACCAAACGGCTGGGTAGCCGTTGCAGTGAGGTGCTCGCGTCCACCTGCAAGCACCATTAGAGCTTCTTCCGCATTCTGTACCTCTAGCACCACAATATGTCGCGCTGAGGAGCTGTTTGCTTCCGTTGGCGGCGCTGTCATCGCTTCAAGACCGAGTAAATCGTACACAGTCTCGTTGAAAACCGCAAGAAAGCTGATGGTGAACTTTGCTCGGTGGAAACGCGTATCACTACCATGAGCTCCTACAGCGGCGAACAGTTCACGCAGTAGCAGCTCCGGTACAGATTGTTGAGCAGTAGAGCCTGCAACGCGAAGAGGAGGCGCGCCAACGAAAGTGACAACACAGGCATTGCATCCGTCTAACACAGACTGGAGAAGCGGGGTCACTGATTCATGGCGGTCCCATTCACGCGCTCTGTCTGAGAAGACAGCGTCGCATTTGACTCCCAGTACTTCGCTTCCATCCTCGGTAGCACCACCAACAGTGCTTTCGCGCAGGAACAGCTCGCCATTCCCGTAGTTTGCACGCAGCAACAATTTTTCCGACTCGCTTTCATCGACAACTACAGCGTCTGGTGATGGCTCCACGTTTTGAAGTTGGCAAATTATAAGGGCGTCACGTCTTGCGCGCCAAAGCTGTTCATGAAGGTGGCGACGCGCAAGTTCGGCGCTGTATAGTGCCAGCCGAAGTGGAGCATGCTCGATATGCGCTGACTTCGCATACTGAGATGAACGTTCGACCAGAGTCATCACTGGGGCCCGTAGTCTTTCCAGGAACCGCCGGAAGTCTCCTTGAATTGCCACAAGTGGTGCTCGAGTTTGTGCTAGTGTTACTCGCATCCCACGCAATGAGGTAATGGCATCACGAGCCAAGCCGCTCACTTGTCGTCTGTAGACAGTATGCCGCTGGATGGCCGCTTGCTGAGATTGCAAATGTTCCCTAGCGCTGGCTCCGTAAGCTTGGAAAGCCTTAGACTCAGCAGCTTTTGCGGCCACGGCCCCCTTGAGCTGATTAGCTTGGTGCTGGAGTGCATCTCGCTCGTCTCGCAACGTTTCTAGCTCGCGCTCCCGAAGCTCAGCGCGTTGACGAGCAACTTGTAATTGCTCGCGTAGTGCTGCGTTCTCTCGCTCACGGTGCTCGCTTTGAGCTTGCGCCTCCGTCCACTTCTCCATGATCGATTTGAAGTGTGTGCCCCGCTTGCCCATTTCTGCAGTCAAATGCTCAACATTGTCGTGTAGCAATTTGGTTTCCTGTGTTAGCAGTTGACGCTCCTGGCGTAATTCCTTGGCAGTAGCTTCACTTTGCTCGAGCGCTTCACGATCCTCTCTTGCGCGTGTACGCAGGGCCGCCAGTTCGTCGTGTTGCATTGAGATACACGCATTGAGCTCCATCACCTGCATGGCCCGTTGATGGGCTTCCGCGAGAGCCTTCTCTTTGGCCTTTTTGGCGTCCAGCAATTCTTTCCAACAGAACTCTCCAGCTTCCGCGTCGCCAAGTATTGCAGGGGTTAGCTGAGACTTCACAGTGTTACCATTTGCACTTGCCCCTGAAGTCTCGTCAGACTGTTTTGTACTATCAGTGCTAGATTTCCGTTCACTTTCAGCAGTAGTTCGCAGTGTCAACACTTGTTTCTGCAACTGATCCAGCTCCATCAGCAGCGAATGGTTTCGCTTCTCCACGTCGCTGCGCTTACTTCGCTCTTCCTGGACCTTCGCCGTCATCTCCACGAGAAGATTAGCCAGTGACTCGGAACCAGGTGCCGAAGACTCGCTGTCCCGAATTTCATCTCCTTCATCCTCGCTTCTGGATTCCTGCTGGTCCATTTCCTCTTCTTCTACTGCCGCATGATGGTCTTCATCTTCGTCAAGTGACGCGCTAGAGAGATTCATGGGCACGGTACGATTGAATAGTTGAGAAAGTGAGTGGAGTGGTTTCTAGACCACCTCGACAGCGCTTGGAAGTCTTTTATAGTGCGTTGAAGTTGCCAAGTATAGATGGCTAGTAGTAGCATTGATCTCTTGTGCTCGCTGTCAATCTGCTGTACTTGAAGTAATGATGAGCGCACGGTCCACGGAGCGACAGCTCACGCTGGGCGCGAAAGGTCGACTGAGCAACCAGGAAATGGAGCAGCTCCGTAACCAGGTGAGCACCGAAATGGCTACATCTGCTCTTCAGGGTGCAGTGCCCAACACTTTTCCATTGAATAGCTCGCCCAAGCGGCAGCGTATGCTCATCGACCCGAACATCAACGATCTACTCAAGTTGCAAAGTCCCAGGCAACGTCGAAGCCGATGACGAAGATCTACCGTCGGGTGGCTTCCCCTCAGGACACTACTCGCAACCAAGGACGCCCAAGCCGAAAGACGTTGGCGAGCATCCAGTACGAGCAACAATTTTCAACCAAGGCGTACGACTCACTGAAGCCGCGCCCAACTCGCGGGATCAGCACACATGCAAAGACAGTTCTGCAAGATGAATACGTAACCAAGCCTCGGCAGGTGAGCTGCATCCCTCAAAATCTCTCCACCGCCACGCCAGGTGAAGACCCCGAGACTGATAACCAGGTCACAAGTGGCAAACGTCGTGGACCTGCAACTATTCCTCAAGTGTTTATCATGTAGGTATGCCCTTTTTCATTGCACTTCACACGCTTCGATTAGTTAAGTACACTGGTCGGTCTGATTTGTTTCGATCGCAGTCATTTCAGCTTGAACGCGTTACGCAGAAGCACATTACGACGGCACGTAGCGCCAACGCGCTCGGGCGTCCAGGTCGTCCTTCTGGGCATGCTGGCGCAGCAATTCCTTTTTCTCTTTCTGTCGTTCTTTCTTGCGGCGGTTCTCACGCTGACGTTTAGTAAGTCCATCAACGAGCGGTTCCGCCAGAGCCGCAGCTTGCAAGTGACGCGTCTGGCGCTTGGCAGCACTTGAAGTGCCCACCACCTGCCATCCGTCGTCATCGCCCGACCCACTCAAGTCCGAGTCCGACAGGGCTTCCTGTTCCTCGGCATCTGCAACCAATTGCTGCTCTTCCGAAACCTGCATATATTCATTGCTGCCACTCTTTTCATCTTCGTCGCTCTTGGTCGGCCGCAGTTTGATGAGCTCGGCCGGGACGCGGTACTCCACCTCTCCGTCGTCGTATTTCAGATGATACTCGTTCCCTTTTCGTTGCTCCAGTACAGTAGCGGGGAACCACCGGTCCCCACCTTCGAACCTCGCTAGCACTTGCTGATCAACCACAAACCTCGGGGCATTGGCAGGAGGCAGCGACGCTTTGATCTTTCGAGCCAGGCGAGTGCCTCCGAGACTTTTGGGCTTGAACTTGCGCGTGGTCAGCACTTGTGCGGCCGAAAGTCCGTCGTCCGAGTCGCTGTCGCTTACGCCACCATCTTGAGCAATTGACGCCGCAGCGGGGGCACTGGTAACAGCTGTGGACGCTTGGGACGGAGGTGGCGACGGCTGAGGAGAATCGGAGACTGCCGATTTCTTGGCGGATTTCTTCTTGCTGCGCTTTTTAGAGCGTTTTGCAGGCGCTTGGGAGGGCGGTGGGGGTCGTGAATGCAGCCACTTGTACACGAAGAGCGATAGCGCCGAGAGCAGCAGCGTCAGCACCAGGCGGCCCAGGAAGGACAGCTCCGCCATCTTGAATTCTTTCTCTAAAATGCATGCAATTGGCATCGCATCACATTTTTGACGAATGGGAACGTGACACGTATCGTGATTGGCTGAAACTGTACTGATTGAAATGCCTGATGGGTACACGTCCTCAGTGTTTTAATTTCAACGCGTGAGTTCGGTGATTGGTTAAAATATGCAGGTTGAAGACAAAGCTCCATCGCGACCGTCGTGCATGGCTTCACTATGGCTGCTGTCGCTGGCACCGGAGGACTTGCGCTCTATTGAACATAGTTTTGTTTTGCATGCGATTGCCTGACTAGCGAGTTGTCCGTCCCTGACGTCCAGCCAAGCACCAACGAGATCTTCTTGCTGGATACGTGCGTCCTCCTGCGGTGAGGACGCCTCCTGCAAACGGAGACTGATTCGCAGTACAGCTTGCGGAAACACAAGCTGCGTTGGATGCGCTCTGCACTCAGCGAGTGTCGCAACGAAGTAGGCCGCATCCGAGGTGTAGCACGTGCATGCTGGCTAGGCAGTGAGTGCCGAGTGCATGCTCGGAAGAGCTACAACTGACTCAAGGATCGCGACGATCTTTCGGCGGTTGCTTCAAGGGCGTATCTTTTGGAGACGACTCTCCACCAACCTGTCAAATAAATGTGGCCGCAAGAAGCGAAAGCCTTGCGCAGACGCCAACGGCGTATACAGCTGCAGCACCATCGCCTTCGATGCTGGCCAAGTGCTGCGGGTGGCCAAAGCGCAGCAAGCAGATCCCACGCCAAGGTGGACGACGTGGGATCCTCAACAGGCAGGCTCCTGGCACAAGCCTCGGGCAAGATCGCAGCTCGGCTTGGCCGCACATTTCGTGTCGAAGTCGCGGCCGTTTCGGCTCTGGAAAATGGAACTGAGCAGCATATACATGAGAAGAAAGGGCCAAGGGGGAGGAGCAGGCAACCCAGACGCGTCTGATAAGAACGACATCGCTGCACCCAGTCCATTTACCAATTCGACGCCGACCCCGCAACACCTTCGCCCGATAGCCATGTACCCCGGCATGGACCACCCAACGTGGCAGCACTACCCAGAGCGCTCATCGCCCCCGCCACAATCGCAGACTGGCTGGTTCCCACTGCAGGAGACCCAGCAGTCGTCTCCAGTCGCTGCCTCTGAGCCCCAAAGCGGGTGGCTACAGGACGCCGCTACCAGTCGAGACCAGCGCGCGTACGCCTCGTCGCCAATGTACGCGTCGGCGTCGCCCCACTGGACGACGGAGCCGCACCCCCAATCGCCGCCGACGCGGTTCCTGCCGTCGCCGACGTACCCTCGGCCGCTCGTCCTCGAGTCGGAGTTCTACGACCGAGCCCAGGAGCAGGACCACAAGCCCCCTGTTCAAACGGTGCTGCGGCGCAACAAGCAGATCGCCATCGGGCGCTGGAACAACGAGGAGCACCAGTGGTTCCTCAAGGGGCTCGAGATGTTCCAAGGCCCCGCGTGGGGCGAGATCGCCCGACTCATCGGCTCGCGCACGTCCACGCAGGTGCGGACCCACGCGCAGAAGTTCTTCACCAAGCTGGCCAGACTCAACCAGACCATGCCCCACTTCGAGGTGCAGATCCAGAAAGAGCGCGCGCGGCTCGTGACCCAAGGCGCCAGCGTCACGCCCACGGCCCAGAGTGCGCCCAGCTCGGCCACGTCGGCCACGCTGTCGCCTCGCAAGCGTCTGGCGTCGGCCAGCAACAGCCCGCGACAGAGTCTCAAGCGGTTCAAGGAGGAGACCGCCACCAGGTACCCACCGCAAACATCCTACAACATGAAGCCGAGGGGGTACACTGGTGGGTACCCCTCGCCTTCCAATGGACCCGTGATGACCAAGGAGTGGCCGCAGTCATGGACTGCGGATGACGCCAGGCAGTGGCCACTGGCATCGCCAACCTCCACCGCTGCGTCACTGCAACTGACGCAGCTGCAGATGGGGGACGCTGGACCCGCCCCCGCCGCCAGCAGCTCCGACACCGAGTCGCTGCCGTCCATGAACAAACTGCTGTACCGCAGCGCCGCCTGATGTGGATGTCCATTGTGCCGTAGCGTCCGTGGTGGACATGTATCCTACCTATTTGCCTATCTACTTCAAGTATAGTCCACGACCACATGAATGAATCGTCTACAAGTATCCCATGTGATTGGTAGAAACTCGGTGGCATTCTTGTGTCTTGCTGCTCATGGCGCCCACGCGGCGTCGCCCGTCGGCCAAGAAGCCGCCTGTTCCTCGCCATGACCCCCGTCGCCACGCCATCGTGATGGTGCTGGGCGACATCGGCCGCAGTCCGCGCATGCAATACCACACGCTGTCGCTTGCGCGCATGTCCCCGAACCTGCGCGTGACGCTGCTGGGCTACGCGGGCGAGCGCTGCGTGCCCGATGTGGTCCGCCAGTCCAACATTGAGATGCTGAGCTTCACGCCGCGTCTGCAGCGGCTTCCGCGCAAGTTGTTCGTGCTGCTGGCGCCCGTGAAGGTGCTGCTGCAACTGCTGCAGCTGCTCTGGCTGCTGCTCGTGACGGCCGGCAGCGTGGACCTCGTGCTGCTGCAGAACCCGCCGACGTAAGGGACTCGACTAGTTGAAAGGGATGGACTCGCACTTATTAATAGGGGGTGGACCCATGTGGACCGTGGTGGACGCTTGTGGTATTGCAGGATCCCGACGTTCGTCGTCGTGTGGCTCTGCTGCCGACTGAAGGGAGCCAAGTTCGTGATCGACTGGCACAATTTGGGATACAGTTTGCTGGCACTGTCGTTGGGAGGTGGACACCCAGTGGTGAAGGTGAGGGGCGCAGACGAAGTGGAGTTGACACGCGATGGACTGACTGATACTGTGGTGCTTCTGGTGGACAGATCGCCAAGTGGGTCGAGCGCGTCTTTGGACGCAAGGCCGACGCCAACTTGTGTGTGACCCATGTCATGCAGTCGTGGCTGAGAGACACGTGGCAGATCGAGGCGACGGTGCTGCACGACAAGCCCCCTCTCTTCTTCAAGCCCACGCGGCTTGACACACAGCACGAACTGTTTGGTCGCGTGGGCGACCAACTCGAGCACTGCAACGATGTAGGTTCAAACAGTGTTTCGTAACTTGTGGGTAAGTTGTTTGACGTGGTTGTCGTCTGCAGCTGGTCACGTGGGGAGAGAACTCAGCGAACCTGGAGGAGACGCTTCTCACGCGGAAGACTCGCGGGCTACATGGTAAGAAGGGCAAGTCTGTTGTACAGCCTCGTGAGATCAGACCGGCTATGATCATCAGCTCCACGAGTTGGACTGCGGACGAAGACTTTGGCATTCTGCTGAAAGCACTCGAGCTTCTCGACAAGCGCACGTCGTCGCTTAGCGTGTCCGAATTCCCCAACCTGCTCGTGGTGGTGACGGGCAAGGGACCTCAGAAGGAAATGTACCTCGACAAGATCAGACAGCTCGCCTTCAAGCGCATCCGAATCGCCACCATGTACGCATATCGTTTGCTTGAGCTAAAGCGTTGTGATTCTCATACTCTCACGTTTGATTCTGTAGGTGGCTCGAGGCAAGCGACTACCCGCTCGTACTTGGCAGCGCCGACTTGGGCGTGTGCTTACATACCTCGTCGTCCGGCCTGGACCTGCCGATGAAAGTGCTGGACATGTTCGGCTGCGGGCTTCCCGTGTGCGCCATCGGATTCAAGTGCCTGGACGAGCTCGTGAAGCACGACAAGTACGTCTACTGCAGCAGAGCCAGCTTTTGACTGCTATAGTACACTAATCTTTATCACTCTGCGTAGGAACGGCTTGGTGTTCGACACATCAGAGCAGCTCTCCACGCAGCTCTACGGCCTGCTCAAGGGGTACCCCACGGACACCGCGCAGCTCAACCGTCTCCGAGCGTCCTTGAAGACTGTGGAGGTGCGTCCTCACGTCAACGTTCGCTTGAGCTCCTCTCACACTAACCCCATATCCCACAGCACTGGCCGGAAAACTGGAACCGCGTCGCCGCTCCTCTCTTCAAGAAGCAACTCCATCTCCGCTAAGTAGCCATTGTCTACTTAGTGGCTAGTGTAGCCATCACCATAAACCTCTTCTCCATCATATCCCTCCCAACGGCATCCCAAATCTTCCATACAAAACTCCAGCAGGTCCAAACACCAAGAACCATGTCGACGCTTGGAGGTTTCTCGCTCGGTATCTCCCCGGAGGAGAAGCTCTCGCTTCCTCTCGGTGCGTCGCCCGCTCCCAATAACCACTACACCAACCTCTTCTTAATCTCTTCATTCCTCCACCAGACACGCTCATCCAGAAGGCCAAGAAGCAGCAAAAACCCAAGGCCAAGCCCACCGACAAGAAGAAGAAACCGGCCCAGAAGGCGCCCCAGAAGACGCAAAAGAAGACGCAATCCCACAAGCAACAGAATGTCAAGAAGACGATTCTCGTGCCCGTGTCCAAGGCCGCTGTACGTTGACTGGGAGAGCAGGGAAAAGGGGATGAGACGTTGACGCCTCTCTGTGTGAACTGTGCACAGCGCGCCAGGGCTAACGCAGCCGTGGCGTCAGCCAAGAGGCAGTCGGTGATGAACAAGCGACGGCCTGGACTGCTGCTGGCCGCCAAGAAGGTCAAGAAAGCGCCCACGGTGCAGCTGCGGCCCCACAAGACGTCGGCAGCGCGCAAGCAGCACAAGAAGAGCAAGACCCAGGGCGGCCTGGACGTGTCCAACATTATCAATCACTTCCGCACGCACCCCAAGAAGTTCGACGTCCCCAAGGGCAGCAACCTGCGCATCACGATCAAGTATATTGGAGGAGGTGACATGTGAATGGTTGGATGGAGGCTGATTGATGATTGTGTGTGTGTTGTAGTCTCAACAATGTCAAGCCGGTGGTAGGCGGACACAAGTAGGTCGCTCGAGGAGAAGTGCAGCCGCGTCTTGTATCGACGGTAGCTTTTGAGTGCCTCCTCTGATTGTCACTCTCTTTACTCCATGCACTCTCGCTGCATGCATCACTCCTCATCGCAGGCGTGGTGCTGTTGATAATGAATGACGCGCTTTCGAGCACAACTGTGTGTTTGTTGTTGTGTAGATGCCTACATATTTTTTTCGAGCGCTGAGGCTGCTTGTCGAGTCCTCCGCTTCATAGATGTCGCCCGCGTAGAGTCACCACCTCGTTCAGTTCGGGAACTGTCGGTTCAAACGGGAAGTTGGCGTCGACCTTCGCCTTCACCTCTGGTGTTGCCTTGTCCAGCGCCTTCAGATCCTCACCCGGTCGTTATGGGGGACTGGCCGCCGCACCATAGCCGAGGGAGCAAGCAATCTCGTCCGCGATCAGTTTGATTTTGTCAGCTATAGACACAAAAACACAAGCGGGGGCAGTTTGAGCGCCTGCGTTGTGAAGCGAGACAGCCCCACTTGATCACTGCTCGAACGTCAAAGTCGGCAAAGTCGTGAGATCCAGCTTGTACTTCCTGTACTCCTGCCCCCTTGTTAGGAGTGAGCATCTTGCACTGGCGATAGGACGGATCAAGCCAAGACAGCAATTCTGATGTCGGAAGCACCAGTATAACGGCCGTCCCTGCTGGATCACTGGGGCGCACGATCTCCTCAATTAGCGGTTGAATCGCGACAGTCGACTGCATTAACGTGCTCCAAGTCCAGGCGTTCCACCCACTACTTGACATCGCAGTTTTCTGAGTTGTCAAGGAAGTTGATCCCGTGCTCCTTTGACCTTGTGGATCCACTATCATGCTGAGTCTGCCCAAAAACCCTTCCGCTTGAGCGAGCGTCGCAAACCCCGAGACTTGGTCCCTTTGACGCAGCCTTGCCGTACTCAGATGCACCATTTTGTTGGTGTCAGCCTATATTGGTAAGACTGGAGCGTTGAGTATTGTCCAAGACTCGGTGAACAGCAACTGCCTGTCGCTGAAGAACTTCGAGGAGAGTTTGCTACTACGTCCTGTGCTTGGCGTCTCGACCTGAACATTTTCCACATGTGGCCAAAGAAACCACCAAAGCTGTTGTCTCCAGCCCGTAAAGACGCCAGTACTGCGCCCGACGACCAGCATAATACCAAACACCTACGTTTGAGTGGAATGGACTTCCGTACTTGAGTTTACACTCAATTGAGCTGTACACTTCCTACAAGAATTGCTTGCATCCGAAGCAGAACTAGTCGATCACTGGGACCTTGGGCACGAAGTTGACGATAGCGTCGATCTTGGCCTTCACGTCCGGTGTCACCTTGTCCACGAAGTCCAAGGCCGTCAGGTTCTCCTCCAGTTGTTCCGGGCGAGTAGCACCGACAAGGACGGTCGATACGTTCCCGTTCGCGACACACCACGCGATCGCGAGCTGTGCAAGCGTGCAACCCAACTCAGTCGCAATCGGCTTGAGTTTGTCGGCCATCGCGACGCGCTCGGTGAAGCCTACGGAAAGAGGTCCTTCCTTGAACCTCGATGTCGTGAAGCGCGAGCCGGCTGGCACATGGCTGGTGTACTTGCCCGTCAGCGTGCCGAACGCCAACGGCGACCAAATCGTGAGCCCCAGCTTGTACTTCTTGTACAGGTCGACATATTCATAGTCCACTTTGTTACGCTCAAAGATGTTGTACTGCGGTTGCTCGACAATGGGGCGGATCAACCTGAGCCGGTCGGCGATCTCGCACGCCTCCTGGAAGTCAGCAGCGAGCTATTGACTGGTGCCCCAGTAGAAGGCCCAACCTTGCTCAATGAGGTAGCTCATGGCACGGACGGTCTCTTCGATGGGCGTGTACGGCTCCTGGCGGTGACAAAACACCACGTCGACGTAGTCGAGCTGTAGGCGTGCTAGAGATGACTTGATGCCCTCTACGATGTGCTTGCGGCTCAAATCTTGGTCGTTAGGGCCCGAGTTGTCGTAGCCCTTGTGGCCGCTTAAGAGCTTCGTGGTGATCACCAAGTCCTCACGGCTACAGACACCGTCAGCGATGCCCTTCTTGATGGCGGCGCCCATGTTTTCCTCGGCTTGGCCATTGCCGTAGATCTCAGCGTTGTCGAAGAAGTTGACTCCGTGCTGGAATGCCAGGAGCATCATCTTGTACCAGGCATCCGGCGTCTGGTCCGGACTGTTTTGCATCCAGGAGCCGAGCGCGAGCTTGGAAACAAGAAGACCGGAATCGCCGAGGAAGCGGTACGTCATCTTGGTCGAAGAGTTGGGAGCCATGGTGCTGGGGGGTCTGTGTGAGAAGCAACCAATTGAAGAATGAGCATGGCAAAGAGCTTGAAGCTGCCTCGCATCCGTGTGAGCTGCTTGCCCCACAATCACGAAGATTATGCGCCGGTGGTCCAGGCTGATCATTTCAGGCGCACAATCGTCTCTGATTGTGCGACAGTCACTCAACTCGTGAGCCTCGAACACTTCACACCCGTCAACCTATGGTGGCCACCAAGATGACGTACCGGTTTCTCGGCCAAACTCTCGCTCGGCTCGTGGATGTTCTACGATGCCACCGCAACAAGGAGTTTAAGTTTGTAGGCTCGTACAGCAAATACAAGCTGGGACTGACGACGGTGTCGCCGCTATCCTCTGGCCTGCTGTCGGGCAAGTACACGGCTGGGAGACCTGCCGTCTCCCGTTTCACGACACCGAAACTCTAGGATTTGGCGCTCACATCAACGTTTGAAGAGCGCGTGGAAATTGCTCACAAGACAAAATCGATTGCAGCTGCTCCCTTCCGTCGCTTGGTGTGTCTCGAACGAGAACGTATCCACTGTACGGATCGGTGCTAGCCGTCGGGAGCAGCTTGAGGAGAACCTCAAGGCACTGAGCTTTGTTAACGAGGTGACGCCCGAGGTGAAGGCGAAAATCGATGCCATCGTCAACTTTGTGCCTACTAGTCCGAAACAGGATGCATTGGCGACTCTGCGTGGTCGTCACCTGTAAGCAGCAATCGAGTGTTGGGGAAGTGCAAGACAAAGTACTTCAGCTCAATCAACAATTATCTCGCTTACTGGTTTTGAATTCGCTTAACCTTGTGGCTCAATTGAGCGAGGACGGAATCGTTTACAGGTGCCTGCCACGGATCTTAGCAAGCACGTCCAGCTCCGGGACAGAGGGCTCAAACTTGGCGATGGCATCAATCTTGGCCTTCACCTCGGGCGTCACTTTCTCCACGAAATCCAGCGCCTTGAGGTTCTCCTCGAGCTGTTCCGGACGACTGGCACCGATCATGACGGTCGACACGTTCTCGTTGGAGATGCACCATGCAGTAGCAAGCTGCGGAAGGGAACAGCCGAGGTCGTCAGCAATTACTTTCAGCTTCCCAGCCATTTCGACACGCTCTTCGAAGCTCGGCACAAGTTGGCGAGAAGCAAACGCCTTGTCGGAGAAGCGGGAGCCATCTGGAATGCCAGCACTGTACTTGCCCGACAAGGTGCCGTACGCCAGCGGAGCCCAAGTCGTGAGCCCCAGCTTGTACTTCTTGTACAGGTCAACATATTCATAGTCCACTTTGTTACGCTCAAAGATGTTGTACTGCGGTTGCTCGACAATAGGGCGGATCAACCCGAGCCGGTCGGCGATCTCGCACGCCTCCTGGAAGTCAGCAGCGAGCCATTGACTGGTGCCCCAGTAGAAGGCCCAACCTTGCTCAATGACAAAGTTCATGGCGCGGACGGTCTCCTCCATGGGCGTGTAGGGCTCTGGGCGGTGGCAGAAGATGACGTCCACATAGTCGAGCTGCAGGCGTCGCAAAGACGCTTTCGTGCCCTCCACGATGTGCTTCCGACCAATTCCTTGTTCGTTGGGACCACAAACCATGTAACCTTTGGAGCCGAGGAACATTTTGGTCGTGATGACCAGGTCTTCGCGGGCCCACACGCCATCGGCGATGCCCTTCTTGATGGCGCCGCCCATGAGGATCTCAGCGTGGCCGTTTCCGTAGGACTCGGCGTTGTCGAAGAAGTTGACGCCGTGCTTGAAGGCCGTCGTCATCATCTTGTACCAGGCGTCCACCGTGTACTTGGCGTCGTAGAACATCCAGGAGCCGAGCGCGAGCTTGGACACCAGCAGACCAGAGTCGCCGAGAAAGCGGTGGGTCATCTTGGTCGTCGCAGCCATGGTTGAGAGAGTAGGAGGGTGTTGTCCAGTAGAAAGGAACTTTGAGAATGAAACCCAAGTGAGAAGTGCTCGACAAGTTCATGGACACTTGATGATGCAGTGGTAGCATCTCAAGTAATCGCAGTGGCAGAGTCTCAAGTCTAAAGTAATCGAATGTCTAAAGTAATCTCGCAAATAACAAAATTTGTCAAACCTCAAGAGTTTTATTTCGCAAACGTCAATATAGGCGAGTTGCTGGAGCTCAAAGCTCCTGCTTTGGTGCTGTGGCAGGCAGCACACGGTCCAGCCAGAACTGGATGTCCTTGATCTCCTGCGGAGACGACGTGTGGTCCATGCCCGGGTACGTGTGGAACGTGATGTCCTTCACCCCAGCGTCGGCCAGTCTCTGCTTGGACTTCTGGGCCCACTCGTAGCGAGCGCGCGAGTCTGCGTCGCCGTGGCAAATCAGCAGCGGGACATTGACCGTATCGGGCGCGAACTCGAACTCCTAACAAAACGACAACCGTGTGAATTCTCCCTTCTTCCCCTACCAACGCAAAGAGAACAGCAAGAAGTACCTTTTCTCTGGGGATGAAAGACGAGAGCACCATGATGCCACCGATCGGCTGCTTGGTTTGGAAACCCGTGAAGTACGACACCGCTCCGCCCTGACTGAAGCCTCCCAGCACAATGCGCGAACGGGGAACCCCCGCCTCGACCTGTCGGACACTCTTGGTCAGTCTCAAACCAACCACGGCAATCGATCAGCGTGGAGATCAAATTTGCGGCTCACCTCTTGGGCGATCATTGACTGCAGAACGTCGCGAGTCTCGTCAATCCCCGCAGCGTATCCAGCACCCCCGACAAACGCCTCAATGTCGTACTGCACAACACAATGAAAACACACTCAGCACTACATGTACAGACAGACCCAAGCCCAATACAAGGCTGCTGCATATACCCAGGCTGGAATCTCTCGGCCGTTAGCGATTGTCACCGGTCGAGGTGCCGCTACATTGACCATTAAACGTTGTCGCATCGTTAGCCCCCACCTTCAATCAATCAATTGCGAGGCTTTTGCCAGCGCCTACCCGTTGGCAACACGAACTTGACGTGGGGCATGTCCTTGGCGATGCTGCGGAACATGTCGGCCCAGCCGTGCGCCGAGTCTCCCAGTCCATGCAGAAAAAACACGACGGCGGTGGGTTTGTCGCCCGATAGCACGACGCTGTTCTGCTTGTCGACGACCATCCTCATGGGGCTGGAGCTGCTGAACGAGGGCGCGACGAGAAGCAAATGAAAAAATGCGCTGAGGGATCCCATGCTTGTCAGATGTAACTGCCAGAATGGAGCTTCTCGGCCACAGACTTGGTCTCTATGATCTGATTTCGCGGGGTGTTTGCGCGCCCCCAAAGATGATGCAATCCTGGTGACGTTAGCAGAGCTGGAGTGTGGCAATAGCTACATGTAGTACAATGTAGTGGACACTCGTGTGTATTTCATTTGGGAGTCCTGCACTTGTCGTTTTCCTCTACCTCTGCGTCTCGGGGAGCACGCGCTGGAGCCACTTGGTGACGTCGTCCAGCTCCTCCATGCAGGCGCCGTGCTCCATGTCCGGGTACGCGTGGAACTCGACGTTCTTAACGCCTGCCGCCTCGAGCTTCTCCCTCGACATCTTGCCGAACTCGAAGCGCACCACTGGGTCCTTCTCTCCGTGGCACATGAGCAGCGGCACGTCCGCCGTCTCCGGCTCAAACTGGAACGACTACCACAACACAAAAAACATCAATAACCCACACCACCTCCTTCTCCTCTCGTCCACCCACTCACACTGTAGCGTGGCAGGTACCCCGACATGGAGATAATCCCGCCCAGCACCGTCTTGCTCTGGTAGCCCGAGAACAGCGACAGCGCCGCGCCCTGACTGAAGCCTCCCAGCACAATGCGGGACAGCGGGATGCCGCCGGCCACTTCCTTCTCGATGATCGCCATGACGCGGTCACATGACGCGTCGATGCCGTCGGCGTTGTCGCCATTGACGCGAGCCAGCGACTTGATGTCGTACTGCAGCAAAATAACATATCTTCAGTATGCCACCTCCTGCTATTATAGAGCCGCGTTTTTGGCCAATGACGCACCCACGCGGGCATGCGCATGCCCATGTTGAGCGTCACGGGCATGGACGCGGCCGTGGGCAGCACGAACTTGACGTGCGGAAGGCCCTTGGCCAACATGGCCATGGCGTCGCTCCAGCCGTGGCCCGTGTCGCCCAAGCCATGCAGAAACACCACAGCGGCCGTGGGCTGCGCAGGGGACAGCACGAGGTTGTTGTCCGTGTCCGTCGTCACGCGGGAGGTGGAGCTCATGGCGCGGCGGAAGGCGAAGGGGCGGTGGGCAGCTCGACAAGCTGCGCTCAGCATGCCAATTGACCGTGTGGCTACAGACACCAACCTAACATGGCTACACCTGTGGAAGATGATGCCGTCTGTGATGGAGGATGTAAGTGTATACTACATGTATTTACTATTGGTGCAATCTCGGGGTTGGGTGCGGAGCATCCGATTCCTCTATAGAGTAAGCCGCAGAGAGGCGAAGCAGCAACAACAAACAAGTTCATTCGATTTCGCTCACACTACAATTCCTTGTAGCTTTGCAACGCTTTCCAGCTCAATGACATTACAGGTGGCGCTTGCGCAGGAAAGCGAGGGAGTCCATTTCAGGAGGTACCGTCGGAGCAACAGTGTAGATCGCATCGATCTTGGCCTTCAC
>AWVV02003971.1:0-18759 GCA_000500205.2 Phytophthora lateralis | reverse complement strand
GAAAAAATTGCTGCATCTGTTTTTTTCTTAGATTGTCATTGGTTAAAATAGTTTGTCGCCAAGGACTAAGACAGTACGGTATTTATCTAATTCGCTAGTATTTAGGTTAAATGCTGTAGTTTATAGCTCCCAGATTTTTTTGGGTTGGCCATCCAACGTGGCGTTGAGGCACATTGCACTGAGGGGGTTGCAACCGGATGATTCGAGACGCTGGCTGGCCATGGCCACGAATGACCAAATCGCAGATCGATCGGATGGTGCATGTATTCTGCCTTGTCCGAGAATTGGTTTTTCGGACGCGGCAGAACACAAACCGTAACCCTGACAAGGTCGTGACGATAGTGCCGCGCTGAAGGCAATGGCTGTCGAGCTCTCAGTTTCCAGTTTCCACTGAAGCTACCAAGCGTCCAAGCTCGAACCCACCCTCCTCACCCTATTTATAGTAGTCTACTCTAGGCTCGACTTCGTCCACTACGGTCGAAGTCGGATTCAACTCCCTAAGACCCATCATCAAGTCGAAGATTTGCCCCTAAAAAACAACGTGCTCTGCTACAGGAGGAAAATGATTATGGTTGAATTCCTTGCACCGTAGCTTCGCTCTACGGCGTACAGTAAGCCACCACCCGATTTCAAAATCTGCTATATATAATATTATATATATAAAGGTATATAATATTATTATATACTCATGCACTTCAACGTGTGGAGCGAAACTCTGATGTTAGCCACGACAGTGCAATCAGAGGTGGCAGGCAGTTCACGTCATCTCTCAATGCCTCCGATAAACGTGATGAGAGTGCAGTATGTAAGCACAAGCGACCACGATATCGCGTTCTATGAAGACAACAACTGGAACTCAACCTACAATAATGCTAGAGCGCAACGCGCAATCTCTCTAGCTGAGGCATTATTGCCTGGAATGTAAACACCCGCTGCTAGACGCGTAAGTGCTGGTGATACTTGCCGTTCTTCACCAGTGGGCTTATCATGATTCATGGATACCTGCGCCGAGTCGATTGTGTTTGTGAGTTCGATAAACGGGGAGCTTTTTCAAGTCTCATCGCGAGATACATGTAGCAGCGATGCTGTACTGTGTAAGAAGTCCTCTGCGCAAGAGCGTGGCCTTGTTGCTAGAATGTTACGACGAGTGGGTCATGCCGTCGATGGGAACGATTGTTCCTAGGATATGTATGGGCAGACACAACGCGTGTATGAGATCAAGGACCCCACGAAGCTCTTCCGTCTCTAAACTGTATGACGCCTAGGTAGGGTTCAGAAAATGAAGTTGACATGTGCCAACTTGTGCACAGCGGACAAGCATACCAATGAACTATTTGAGTGCAGAATATCTGTATGCAACTTTTCACGAAATGAAATGAAGGACCTACGTCTGTACATAAAGATAAATATTCGCCCGCCCGCCCTCCGTGGAAGGTTTCCGGGCGAAGTTTGGCGCTAAGCTTACGAACAAATAGACGCTTCACTGGCATTAGCACAAATTCTCAATGAAGAAGTCGAGCGACTCGCTCAACGTCGGCAGGTCATCCACGTCCATGAGAGCGAACGCCGAGTCGTCAAAGAGGAAGGAAGATGTGACCGAGCAAGGGGAAGCTCCATCGCTGTCCATGATGGGGGAAAACTTCTTGTCGTTCAGCTCAACTGGGGTAAGTGTTGGGCGTGCTTTGACCACCGTAGGAGGGCCCACAACAGCCACGGGCGGTATCGCAGCTGCAGGTTGTGCTACAACTGGCATTTGCTTCACCTGGTGGGGACTGCGTCGTACGTGTTTGCTGCGCAGCTCAGGCGGTAAACTGATGAGTGTGTGCAGCGCCAAAACGTCGTGGTCGATGCGGTGCTCGCGACGCAGACGGATGGCCTTGCCGGTTTGCATGCCGTGAAGGCGGCGAGACACTTTTTCCTGGTATTTCTGTGCGTGGGTCTGCACCTGGCGGACCGAGCGAGTACCGATGTACTCGGTGATGGCTTTCCAGGGTCCCTGGGGGTACTTCTTGAGCGCTTCAAGGAAGCGGTCGTGCTCGTCACTAGACCAGACGCCCACCGCTCTCTGGTGCGTCGCCTTGCCGGTGTTGCAGTCAGTTGACGGTGGAGAGCTCAGCATCATGACAGCGGGCGCAGTGGTGTCAACTGACAAGTTGGTCGAAGCTCGTGCTGCTGCAATGGCCGCCATGAGGAGAATCGAAGAATGACTGGTGGCGATCTCCGAAGCGAGGACAAAGACACTGGGACAGGCTACGCAGTTGACAACACAATATGTGGAGACTCTGGGCCATACACCGAGTCGGCCGCTCTGTCCCGCAATTTCCAGTCGGCCGCGCAGCTTTACCGGGCGCTTGATAAAGGCGATCGTAGCGACAGTAAATGTCAAAGTTGAAGCGTTCGGCACTAGTTTTTGCGGGCTACAGCGCGCTTTTGATGGGTCCGTTGCTGGTGGCAGTCCAGATAGCGCCTCGAATTTGAAGACAGAAGGCCGAAAGGCTCCAGTGAAGCTGACCAGCGCCTGATTCTAGAGACCGGATGGGGCTCATTTGCCAGCTCTGTAGCCAGCGGGAGCTTCGTTCGAGTCGCGGTAGGAATCAAGTTGCCGGCGAAATGCTTTGGTAGCCATGTCATGGCACTCCACAAGATCGAGACGTACGCACGTCTCGGTGGCCGCAGTTGGGTAGCCATTTCAAAGCATTAGCCATCGCCGACGCGAACGAATGTGCTCACTGAGTTATTCACGAATGTCATCGACCACGAACCAACTTGTCGAAACGTTGGAAAGTGAGCACTTTTACCGGCCGAGATTGACGCTCGCCTCGGTTTTCAACGGCGCACGCTGACACCTCGCGCCTTTTAAGGGCTCTCGGAGATTGAAGTCGACATCATTTATTCATATCGCAGGGACTTATTCCTCTGACCAGAGGACAGCGCTGTGAACACGCACGCACGTGAGTCTTTTGCTATCAAGTGGTGACAGTGTGGGACTCAAGATTCAAGCAGCGTTGCAGTCCAGAATCGAGTTCGCTGCAACACGAACGCTTTGTCGACGATCCGAAGTTGCCTCGCAGCATCGCTTCAACCTGATACTGATCGTAGCCGAAGGCCAGAGCAAGTCTGCTGTAGCTCGAACAAGTGATTGTTACGACAAGTCTCGCTCTGACATTTTCTGAGATGACCGACGACAAGCCATCGGTCATTGCTGCCACACATGCAACCAACACTCGATGAATTCTGTCTCGTTTTCCTCCTTCTGTTAGTGTCCTGGTGGCTCTGGCAGCGCGAAAAGCTTGAGGCTTGTCGTCGCCACCGAAACCGAGCCAGGTGTCACTGATGTCTAACCAATCTACCACTAAACACATACCCTTCGCCACTCGGTAGTTCTCTGCGCCTTTACCAGCGCATTCAAGGCGCGTCTCGACTCGCCTTAGCCAACTTGTCTGGATCTGTTCGCTCTACTTGTTCCGATGGAAGAAGGAATTGCGCGGGTTGTGGTCGCTGCTGTGGTTGCTACGGCTCGAGCGGAAAATGCTCGAGCGATGATAGCTGCTCGGGCTTCCCGACGACATGCCTGAGCTTGACTCCATGGGCGAGAGACTCATCGTCGAGGCTGACATGCGACTGCTTGAATTCCGGCTATTCGAGTTGGCGAGGATCGAGATACGCTGGAAGTCCTCCACCTCCATGGGGGCAGAGCGTTCCACGCGGGGGTTCGACGATGTCGTACGCTGACTGCCACCGCCCTGCTCCAGTTGAGACAAGGTGATCCGCATGCTCGTTCCAATAAACTCCTTCGTGTGCACGTGCACCTGCACATCGGATCGCTCCGCCAGCTTGGGAATCACAAGCTGCATAAATCCATCCAGCATCATCGGCGTCACGTACTTGAGCTCAACGCCCATAGGGAACGTGTCCGACACGATCGGGCCGCCATCCAGAACGTTCTTGAGCCATCGCGTCATGTAGTCTAGTTTCTTCGGGTTGCCCTGCGCCCAGTCCGTGAGCAACCGCTTCCAAGGCACAGAACCCAGCGAGTAGTGCATCGGCGGCGGGTAGTTGCGGATCTCTTCCCAGTGATCCTTGACGCGACGCGCATTGCCCTTGCTCGACACCTTGCTTTTAGCATGCCCAATGCGCGCGGCGCTCTTCAGCAGCAGGTGGTGAGCCTCCGCCGACTTCTGGTCCATGATACCGTTCGCCGCTGCCGTGGCAAGGAGTGACTTGTCCGACGCCAACGAGGTCAACGAGCCGCGGCCGCCAGTAGAAGCAGGCATTGCGGCGCTGTTAGCTTGCGTGATGCTGCCAATATCCGTGGGCAGCTCGCGCGTCTCGCAAATGTACGAACGAAGCTTCTCGTACTCGGTCTCAATCGCGGCCAGATACGTCAGGTCCTTGCTTTCCTGGTCGCGGTGGGCCAGCTTCTGTACCTGTTCACCGACCTCCTTGGACTGCTGCCAGTTCTTCAGGGTGCGATTCTCAGTCTTGAGTCGCTGGATCTCGGACTCCTGCTTTTCTAATTGCTGACGCAGCTTCTCGTTCTCTTCATGAAGCGCGGTGATAACTTCATGGCTTTCATCGAGAATGCCGCTAGTGCCGCTGAACCGGCTGTTCAGCATCGAGCCGCGGGTCGAGCTACTGCTGCTAGTCCCGCGGTCGCTACCGGAGGCATGTGGCACGTCCGATGGACTGAGAGAGCGAGTCTTGCCTGACGGTGACATCTTCGTTCCAATGTGCACCTGTTTCCTGTCCAGCTTCATCTGCAACTGAGCCACCTTCGAGCCGAGCGCCTTGTAAGCCTTTTCCTTCTCCATCTTGCGCAGGAACACCAGGCGCAAGAGAGAGAAGCGGAAGAATCCTTGCAGCCTTCTCACGGCAGCCAACTTTTTGAGGTAGAGCTGGCGCTCCGTGTGCATACGGCAATAGGCCTGGAAACGCACAATGCAGTAGTCGAACTTGAGCACGCGGTACATCTTGCGAGCCGAGACGCCGCGAGCTTGGGCCTGCAGGACCACGACACCTCGACGCAACGTCAAGTATCGCTTGTGCACTACATAGCGGCGCCAGTACTTTTGGATGGCAACAATGTGCTGTTTCTTCCGCAAGAAACGTCGCCGCATCAGCCAGCAGCGTACGTTCTTCTGCAGCACAATGGCGTACTTACGCAAGGCCCAGCCACGCTTGGTCTCTAGCTCTTCCAGAACGCCTTCGCGGAAGTACACACGCGTCAGACCGACCTGGTAGTCCTGGATGTTGCGTCCTGGCAGCAGCTTCTCCATCATCTCTTCGCACTGCGACTTAATATGCTCCGTGTCCAAGTCGCTGATAAACTTGCCTTGTGTAGGAACTGCACCCGTCTGCAGCACGCGGAACTTCTTGACGCACTCCACGTGCGGCATACGGCTGGGGTACGCGCTACGAGACACACGGATAGCCTCAATAACACCGGCACAGCGGAGCTGGCTTACGATGTCGCCGTGCGAGAAGCAGTTGGCACTTTTGAGCGGGTTGGGCTTCAAACAACGCACGTAGTGCACCTCCGTCAGTCCAATCTTCTCCATGAGCTGCGACAGACTCTCTTTGAACTGGGTGCCCACCGTGGTGCGCCGCGTCTGGGCGTGGCCTCCCTTCTTACTACTACTACGCGACCTGCCACGAGCCGAGGGTGCCGCACTGCTGGCGCTGCTGGCGTTCACATCGTCCGTGAACATTTTCGACAATATCTTGAGCGAAGACTTGCTCATGCACTGCTTGATGTCCGGCAAAATGGCGTCGCGGTGCTTGTCGAGGAATCCCGACGCGTCGTACGTCACCTTACCAGCGTAGTGGTAGATGGAGAACGCGCATTTGTTCAGTCGCGGAGTCTCTAGCAGCGGGTTGTTCTCCATCACAGCTCCGAGCTTGCTCGCGAACGACGCGTCCGTGCCCGTGGCGAGCAGCGATTCCTCGTTCAGGAAACTGATGACGCCCAAGCGGCCTTCGATGAGATTCAGCACGTCCTGGTTGTCTGCGAAAGTAATGTGCGACCACGAGATGTTTTCCTCTTCGTACTCGATTTGCACCGTCTTCAGCACGTCCTGTACGAACTTCTGCTGCAGTTTCTCGTTGGCGTAGTTGATGCAAAACTGCTCAAACGAGTTCGTCTCGAAGTGCTCGAAGCCGAAGATATCCAGAATGCCAATAAATGATCCAGCGCCCTTCACCTTGACACCAATAGTTTGGTTAATCTGCTCCACAAGCCACAGGAACAGCTTCGAGTACAGGCTTTTCGCCAGAGCGTCACGACAATCCGCCGCCTGGTCATGCGTCATGGGCTTCAGGATCACTTCACGACCCACGAACACGTTTCGGTTGCACACCGCGCGCTCCAGTGCCTCGACCTCCACGCCCAGAAGGCGACAGGCCACGCTAAAGTGCTTGAGATCCACCAACTGCGACGCATCCACGTCTCCGTTGCGGGTCGTAAACGCCGTTTCTCCCAAGTGCAGCACGGCGCCCAGGATCTGGATAATCTCTTGCTGTAATGGCTGTTCAATGCCCACAAGCTCCAGAGCCTCGCGTGTGCGGCTCAGGTCGCCTTCTTCGTCTCCGTCGGGGGCTTGCGCCTGGAACGACACGTACTTGAACGAGTCCACCATGTCGAGCTCGAGCTCCGGGAAGTTCTTGCGCTGCGCCAGCAGCTGGTAGAAAATGTGGAAGTTGCGTTCTCCCTGGGCCTGCGTCGTCACACGGCTCTTCTCCAGCAGGTACGTGCGGGACCTGGCGCCGATCAATTGGCCCTCGATCGTGAACTGCAGCTCGGTGAATTTGCCAAAGCGACTGGAATTGTCGTTGCGCACAGTCTTGGCGTTACCGAACGACTCAAGCAGCGGGTTGGCCTGGATGATCTGCTGGATGACCTTGGAGTTGGAATTGGTGGCCAGCGCCGCCAAGTGGCTCATGACGATCTTTGTGGTCTCGGTCTTGCCGGCTCCGGACTCCCCTGAGACTAAAATGCTCTGATTTTCCTGTTTTTGCCTCATATTGAAAAATGCCTCCATGGACACGGCGTAAACGTGTGGGGGCTTGTTCTCGCGCTTGCCATCACTGAATTTCTCCATGGTGGGTTTGGAGTACAGATCCAGCCATTGGTACGGGTTTACTGCGATACAGATTCGACCAGTATACGTATCTACAATTATTGTGGATAAAACGACATAAAAACAATATAATTGCCACGTCAGTGTAAAAAAGCCCATCACACCTGCCACTTAGCGCGGAACGTACATGGCAGTTGCTTGAAGAAGCGCTTTCGCAGATTGTACAGGATGGACGCTTCGTGCAAATGATCGATGAGGATCATGTCCTCGAAGCCATTTGCGCTCTCGCTCGTATTTTGCAGCGGCAGCGACGGCTTGTTGTCCGCCGTTTCGACCGATGTGTTTTTCGCACTAAGCGCCTCCAGCACCGACGCGTCCGTGAGGTCTACGGCGCGCTGCGAACCCGCGAATGCCTTGAGCTCGCGCTCGGACGGGATGAGCTCAAGCACGGACGCGTCACGCGGGCCCACGACGTCGTCCAGCCGCACCGTGAGCCGCTTACCGTCGCTGCTAGCGCCGCAAATCACGCCTGGAAGCCACACGTGCTCGGCGTCCGGTGCAAATACCTGCAAAGATTAACATCCTCCGCATTAGCGCAAAAAGCGACAGGGGGCAGTCTCAGAGCGACAGGGAGGCGGGATAGGTGCACCTTAATTCCCTCCATGGTTTCCGCTACGCCGCGTTCACTTGTGTATGGAAGGCAACGGACGCGAACACAGCGACTTGCTCCTGCAGCTGTCGTCTGCGCGAGTGAACGCTCGGCGCTCCTTTTCTCCAGCTTTCGCTTTGCTCCCCCTCAGTCGGAAAATTGGCCAATCAGCGTACGCCGAGATGGCTACAGTGATGTGGCGCACATATTTTTGGTGTGCACGACGTCGTGATCGCGACAGGATTTTCTGTTTATCGCCGTCGTGAGGGCTCCGTTGTGGACGTGATGGTAGCTGCTACTATGCGAATCCCATCTGCGTTGGCGAGACACCACTGACGCCACGGGTCAGATGGCGGTGGGCGCTAGTCGCTGCATCGGTCGGCCACGCGAAAACGAAGGACTCAAAAGCACAAAAATCAGCTGAATTACACAATCGCAGCGGCTATGTTATGCTATGTGGTTCACCCCACCACTTCTCATTAGCTGAAAATCCATTATACGTACAGTAAAAAAAGGCTGCTTATTGCACATAACCACTGCGATTGTGATATACGCCGACCACAATGCAAGCGAATTGTGACCACGATCCGATTCGCGCCGTCGCAAATGCTGTTGTTGCTGCGCTCGCGCCTCGCGGTGCTGGGCGCTGCCTCTGCCGCTCGCCTGCATGTCTCGTTGTGGCATAGACAACAGGTTGGATGCTTTTCCGCCGTAGACGCGTCGTGGGAGTGGCTGAAGGACCCGGAGAATCCGCGTCTCCAGCGGTTCCTCAAGGTACAGAGCTTCGTTTGCAGGTCTTGAACGTTGCAGAGCCTAATTTTTGTCGTTTTTGCAGTTGGAGCGCAATTACTTAGCGCATCAACTATCGAAGCCCAAGTTTCGCAAAGTGGAGCGCGCACTCAACGTTGAGTTGCGCAACCGCTTGTTGCGCGAAGACTTTAGCATCCCCGAGTGCATCGGCGACTACGAGTACTTTATGAAGCAAGCGCCGGGCGAAAACTTTCCGGTATATTACCGCCGCCGACGTCGTGCGGAATCAGACACGGCAACTTCAACCAGAGAGGAGATAGTGCTGAATCAGAATTTGGAGCCGGCGCTTAATCACGGCTTCCAGTTCGTGGCAGGCATGAAAATTTCCCCCGACGCGAAGCAACTGCTGCTGGTGATGGAGAACGACAACGAACAGTGTCGCGTAGTGCTGAGGGACCTGCAAACGGGCGAGTTGAAGACGCTGAAGGACGTTTCCGGCGTCAAAAACGTCGAGTGGAGCTCGACGCAAAGGCTCTTTTACTACACCAAGGTGGACGGCAATGGGCGGCCGTTTGCCGTCTACCGGTACAATCTGACGACGCACGCGCAAGATCTGGTACGTGACGTGACCTTCAGAGTTGAAGTTGGGAAAGTTCAGAAATGACTAATGAGGATGAGCCTACATACACTTTTGACTGGTACAAATAGCTGTACGAGGAGCAGGATGAGGCCTTCTTCGTGGACGTCTCGCAGACCAAAGACGCGCGGTTCGTGCTCATCAACTGTAACTCGAAGAACACGTCCGAGATCTACGCTCTGGACGGCCACGACATGGACGCGCAGCCTCATCTGCTGCGTCCGCGAGAGGCAGGTACGCTGTACTTTGCAGATCACGCTGCTGGCCAATTTTACATCGTCACGAACGCCGACGGTGCGCTCAACTACAAGATCGTGACGTCCAAGTGGCAGCCGAGTACGTCCTCGGTTAGGCACTGGGAAACGCTTGTGCCGGAGCACGAAGACGTGAAGATTGAGGACGTGGATCTCTTCGAAAACTACCTGGTACTCTACGAACGGGTGAACAGTGTGCCTCGTATTCGAGTGTGTACGTTGGGCGAGCAGAGCGATGCTGACGCCTCTGCCCCTCACTATATTCCGTTGCCAAAAGAGCACGAAATATGCCGCGTTTCGCCTGGAGTGAATCGCGATTATCAAGCGCACCGCGTACGATTCCAAGTGTCCACACCATTGGTCCCCGAGACCGTCTTTGACTATGATATGAAGAACAGAAAGCTGCACGTGCTCAAGAAGACTGAGCTTACGGATCGCTCAATGCAGCTAGAGCGCAAGCGTGACACGAGCAACAAGGCCATCAAGTCGCCGTTTGAACCGGAGAAGTTCACCTGCCAGCGATGCTACGTGCCCAGTATGAGCAGTCTTGGTGTGAATATACCGCTGACCCTCATCCATCGCCGGGATATCACACTGAATGGACAAAACCCGACGCTGCTCGTCGGGTACGGGGCGTACGGTACAAATCTGGAAGCTGACTTTGAGCTGGAACATTTGAGTTTGCTGGAGCGCGGCTGGGTGGTCGCGCTTGCTCATACGCGTGGCGGTGGCGAGCTAGGCTTGCAATGGTACCACGCTGGCAAGGGCATGCAGAAGCGACACACGTTTGATGACTACGTATCTTGCACGCACCACCTGCTAGACGCCGGCTTCACGAACCCGAAGCGACTTGCTGGAAAAGGCGTAAGTGCCGGTGGGCTCATCATGGGGCACGTGGCAAACGAGTTCCCTCATCTCTATCAGGCTCTGGTCATGAAGGTGCCCTTTGTGGATATCCTGGCTACCATGCAGGACCCAACGCTACCCCTGACAGTTCACGAATACGACGAATGGGGCGACCCGAATGGGCCAAAGGCTCACGAGTACATTCAATCGTACGCTCCTTGCGAGAATGTGCGCGATAACCAGGTGTACCCTGCCATGTTCGTGACCGGCAGTTTGAACGACACGCGTGTGCAGTTTTGGGAGCCTGCCAAGTGGATGTACAAGATGCGCAAAGTGCAGGCCTCGCTACCCAAGCGCGACAAGCGCCTCATGCTGCTGAAAATGAGCGAGGACGACGGTCATTTCGGTGGCGGGGGTCGTTTGGAACAGTTGGAGGAGAGTGCCATGGAGATTGCATTCCTATATCGAGCGCTTCACCTGCCGTTCCTGCAAAAATAAGCTGTTGCGCTTGTCTTTCGGGGCGAACGACAATGGAGCGAACTGCACCAAGGTCCGTATAAATAGAGGTCTTTGCTTACGGTTGACGTTCTTGTGTGTGTCTTGGCTGTGTGTCTTCAGCACATTTGAACGCTGAGCAGAAAACTACGTGCTGATTAAGCTCTTGTCTGTGAATCATGTCGGCCACGACACAGTCGCTTGAGAGTGACATCGCGCAAATGGAGGATCGACTAGCCACTGTTAAAGTGGTGGTGGACGTAGAACGGGAAGCTTGGCGTCGCAGTTCTCGAACTGGCAAGCGCGGCACTAAATGGAGAGGGGCAGCAGCTCCTCACAACAAAGAGCACGAATCAAGGTCTCTATCGACCAGCACGAATAACGCAGGGAGCGATGACGCAGTTGACGGTATTTCTTTAATGCCAGGCTATTGGGACGCGCTAGAGCTTGCACAGTATCTCAAAGCCAAGCAACTTGGGAGTTATGCACACGTGGTGGTGCACGAGCAAATTACTGGCAAGGTACTGCTCGACACCCCGGCGCCCAAGCTTCGTAAGCTTTTCGAGAATGTAGAGGCATCAGCTAGCGACCCCAGTTGGAAAGCTTTCCAGACCGAGTACGTGAAGCTCAGGAAGCACCAGCGACGGCTTGAGAAAGCTGTTGCTACCAATCGATCGCAACCAGAGTCTGCTCGCTCATTTGACTCGTCGCTTGACACGACTGATCATCGGCCATTGCCGTCCGCAGTTATAAGCTCAGCAGGTGCGGCTCTGGTTTTCCCGTTAATTTCACCCCGAGCTCCTGGCGTACCAGCTGCAAACAACTCCAGTCAACCACATCAAAATAATACTGCGAAGCTTCCAACTGCTTCTAAACCAACATTTCCGCTGCGAAAGCCGGCGTCATCAAACAACATGCCTTTGGCGACATGCTGGAACTGCAAGGCCCGGTTCTTCCGTCCGCACACCAAGAGACCAGTCGGTGGAGCTTCTATTGCTGACCCCAGCCAGCCAGTGTCTTCATCCATGCGCGCTTCACTCGTAGCTCGGGCATACTGCTCAAAAGCTTGTCAGGAAAGCATCGAGTCCAGCGATATCCGCATTTCGCCATCTCTCAGCGCTCGCGTCAAGGTCACGTTCAGCAAATCAAATGCCTCCGTAGAAGAAAAGACCAAGCGCACTCGACCATCTCGTGTGGCCATAGGCCTGGCTTCGATATCCGCACTTGGCGATCAACCAGATACAGATTTACTCGTTCAAAGCGACGGGATCACAGCTAATCGTCTTGGAGGTGGAGCGAACGCGAACGTTGCCAATCCACCGAATGCGAGGCATCTACGAAAGTTCAAGACCTTCACGCGGCAGTCATCTCGACCTGACGCGTCTCTGGACAACTCGAATGGCTTTGACTTCCTGCACGTTGGAGCCCCGAAACGTGACATGTCTGCTGTAGCATCGCCACCACGACAAGAATTCGCAGAGGCCAGCATACTCGCGGCTATGGCGTACGGAAATCGCGCTGGTACGCGGTCGTATGATGCAAATGCCTCGGGTAACTTCTCCATGTGCCCGTCGGTGACCTCACTCGCCATCAACTCACTCCGAACCACAGAAACTTCCGATAGTATGAGTGTCTCACCCAATGCCAAGACAATGCCACCGGCCTTGCTGCTCAGCAACTCGGCTCCTCAATGGGCTCCAAAGCAAAGCAAAGTGTACCAGCAGTCCAAGTACAAGCTGGATCCGGACCTGTTCCAAGCTCACCAAGAGACTTTCTCGAGTTGTTTTGGCGCAATACCGTCGTGCAATCGTCCGTACGTAGTATCTACTGATGGTGGACGTGCAGTTGACTATGGCCGAGGGAATCTACTTCGACTACAGGAGTACCTTACGGTTCGCGCGCTGCATCGCCTCAGCTTGACGTCGCGTGCGTGGTACGAACTGATCACGATGCCGTCGACCTTCGGCGATGCACTTTGGGGTGTTCACGTGCTACGCATTTGGCGACCGTCAGAGGAAGATGAAGCATTTTTGCATGATATTGGCGTGCTCAAGAAACCCGAGCGGCCTCGACGGATGTTGCAAATACTGACCCGGCAAGTGTCCCGCATCATGGTGGAGAACATGAAGGTGCTGCTCAACGCTGAAAGCTGGCAGCTAGCCACGGTGATGGCGCCCAATGAAGGCGACAAGATACGATCACTGTATGAGGTGGTGACAAGAAAGCGAGATCGACCAGTTGGAGGTGAGTCCTCAGTAGGCCAACATCGGCATCCCCCCGCTGAGTTATACGAGGAGATCACAGTCATCTATACCCGTGGAGGCGAGATCGTGGCAGTGTGTGCTCGGCAGCTGATTCGCCCGGTGGACCCCATGGCCCTGCTTACGGACGTTCTGCAAGGTCTCAAGAACGGGGAACTCGCTCGCGTACACTGCCGTCGGCTTCGTCTCTTTTCTCAGACGAATCGGCTGCCTTTCGATCAGTGGGCACTGCTGCAGTACTGCAGCCGCACTGTGATTGAGTTCTTCTGGTCGTCCACAGACACGAAAAGTACGGTACTTACGCCGGTCGTGCTGCCCGTGTGGCACCAGAAGATCCTGAGCAAGCTCCAGCACGCGCTGCAGCAGCGCCTGCTGGGCAAAGACAGTGTCAATTTCGTCATCAAGGTCGCCCACGACCAGAGCGCTTCAGCCACCGTGCTTCTCTCGCTGGAGAAGTTCCTCACACGGTGCTGCCATACACACGCCAGCAGTCAACCACGTTGAATAATACCTGTAGATGGCTACAGGTTGTGATTACCCTTGCGCATGATTACTTCAAATTACGATAGTACGATGGTACAGAGGCCCCTCTCAATAATCCCACCTCTTTGTTTCAATATCCTGAAATGTCTGATCATAAATGGAAAATAAATCAGTACATATCTGCTTGCATATCTCTTTAATCCTTCCGAAATCGATTCGGTACTTATTGAGAGGCACCTCTGTACAGTGTACAACCGAGATTCCGCCGCTATACCTGCTGCATCTTGAGGCGTACGGTTCGCCGTTGAGCACCTTGATGGCTCCATGCGTCTTGCTAGCTACTATAATAGGACACCCGCACAGCATGGCATGCGTGTCCTTAGTATATGTAGCTAGCTAGCTAGCTAGCTCTATCGGTGCCGTCGCAACTGGACATCGAAGTGCGTGACAGGAAGTCACGGGTGAGGCAATTGCCGCTGACGACCACTCTGGTCGGGATCCCCCCCTTGCGGCCCCAAACAACAACACGCGCTTACTATACACGTAAGCTTACTGCCAGTGGCGTGGCTCACTCACCTGAGTGAGGAGGTCACAATGAGCCAGAGTGGCTCGGCCTTGTCAGTTCGGTGAGCGCGGCCACTGCCCACAATCAAAAAATCCAACCACGCCGAGCGTGTCCATCAAACCGAGTGCAGCCGTACAACGCGCAGCAAAAGCGAGCGTCGGCCACCAAAACTTTGCGGCCGTCCACAGCTGGTTGTCGTAGAGCAGGCGGTGCTGATCGAGGGATGACTTCGAACTGTGATCAAACCGTGTTGCCGCTTTGATCCAAGCCGGCGGCGAAGGCCCCACGAACACTTGCACAGCCTTGATGGCTTCGTCGCGTGGATTTTCTGCTCTTGACTTTGCTAAATGACAATCGCAGAGTCCGTCAAGCGGGAGTGAGCCCACGTTGGTCTAGGATACTGTCCGTACCAACAGTGCTGGTCCGTCATGCCTGACTACGTTCTCGTGGTCTCGTGTCCAACGGCGTATGACACTCGTCTACGATTTGGATTCACCCCTTCGGAGTTTGACACAAAAGCTTTCGACTAAACACCAGCGGAACATAATCGAGCGGGTGATACGGACGCGATGGTAAGCAGCACTCGAATCCCCATTGCAGTTGAGAGGAGCCCCCGCCGACAGCAGCGGGCCAACGCTTAGTTCGGAATTCGCGCCACAACACACACACCACGTTAGCACCAGTTGGCCACCATGTTGAAACCCACGAACAGCACACACCAGATTGAGCGCGGCCTCTGGTCGGGCGACGAGCACGACCGCTTCCTGGAAGGGCTCAAGCTCTACCCGCACGGGCCCTGGAAGAAGATCGCCGCCTACGTGGGCACGCGCTCGCCGCGCCAGGTGCAGACACACGCGCAAAAGTACTACGAGAAGGTGGGCCGCCGTCTGCGCGGCCTGCGCAAGGACCGCAAGAAGCTCGTGCGCCCCGAGCACCGCCTGGACGAGGACATGGTCCAGCTCTGCCAGCTTGCCAAGGACAGGAAGGACCCGGAAGGCAACGTGGACCCGTCGCTCGCCAGTCGTCTGCGCGCGCCGCTGTCGGCGCCCAACAAGATCAACACCGAGCAAGCGTCCTCCCGGGAGGAGCTGCAGGCCGCCAAAGCGTGCCCGAGCCCGAGCGCCAGCACGGCCTCGGCCTCCTCAGACAGCGACTCTGCCATGGACCTGTCGGACTTTGACGACTCGTGTCTGGACTACCTCATTCAGGTGCTAGGCTGTATGGACGCAGCCGGAGACTTTGTGGCCAACGTGTGACGCGCCTCGTCCAGTGTAGTATCGTAGCAATAGGCGACAACCACAGCGTCCGGTCAGCTTAGAACACAGAGCTGTACATGTAGTAACTTATACCATGATCATCTTTTGCCTTGCTGTTCGTATCGTACTACAAAATCCAGATGGTCAACCAGATGATGATTGCGCTCGAGACGGCGCCCAAGGATTACCATCAGCGAACAGCGATAAAACAGGGTGCACACGAACGTCCCGACTAAGTACGGACAACGTCAACTTCATTATAGGTACATGCATAAACCACCAACGCTCTATGCAAGTTACCAATGAAACAAAGCTTTATTGTCGTTCATATACACACATGGCCTCTACTTAGCACACCCAGAGCGCCAGGACCGCAGTACATGTAATGACCGCCAGAGACCACGTCACACTGGCCGCCGCCGCGCTGCTAACTGTGCTGCCGCTGCCGATTGCGCCTTCAGCGCCAACACGCGACTGGCTGCTGGTGGCGTCTCCGGCGTCGTACGCGCTTTGGTCCGCGGCTGAGATGACCGGGAAATTCGAGAGATCTACGTCCAGCTGGGACGTTGCGTCGCTGGCTTCGGCCTGCAGCACCGTCAGCAGCGCCGAGTTTTCCACCGCCAGACGAGGAGCCCCGATAGCAAAGCCGTCAGAGCAACTGGAGCCCTGAGTCACCACCTCCCACGTCGTGCGGTTGCTGCTGCTAACGCATGCCACGTGAGAGATACTCGACGAGTCGGCCACGCCGTACCACCGGCCGTCCGTAGCCGAGAGCTGCACGGCAGTGGCGGTGCCCACGTCCGGTTCACTCTCCGCCCAGGACCAGACCAGTGCAGCCATGACCGAGCCGTCCAGTCCGTCCGGAGCTAGGACGTTTACTCCAGCATCCACGAAGACCGGTAGACTTGAGGCGTTCAAGTGGCCAGGCTCACTGGTTGTGTCCAGTTCAACGCTGCCACCGCTCAGAGAGTCTTCAGTGAGTGTGGCATAATGTAGCTCGCTCTTGAAGGCGCGCACCAGCGTGCCAGCGTTCATGGTCTCCCCGAAGAACGTGCCGGACGCGCCGGTGGTGCTGCTCGGGATGTCCGCCCAGCCGGCACACAGCTCGCGCATGTAGAACATTTGGTCGTTCGCTTCAGGCGTGGCAACCAGGATGACCTGCTTGCCCTGGCTGACGAGCTCCTCCAGTGTGAAGCCGTTCCAGTCTCCGCCAGCGTCGTCAAAGTTCGACGGCGAGAAGAGCAGGTCTCCGAACGTGCTTGTGTAGAGCTCCAGCAGAGCGTCCGTCTGTGAGAAGGTGCTGACCTCCTCGCCAATCTCGGTGTAAATAACGACCAAGTCGTCGGGGTGGCTCACCAACCACGTTGCGATCTCAGCCAGCGACTCGTTGTGGAGACGCTGCTCGTCCGCGCGGATGCCACTGAGTGACGGCAGGCAGCCCACGAGCGCTGACCCCCATTGCACCGTGCTGTCCTCGCCACTCGCGTCCAGCACAGATCCCAATGACGACACCAAACCCGCCGATGCGCTGTCGACAAAAGCGATCCCAAAGTCGGAGCAGTGAGCGCTGCGCAATGAAGACGCAAAGTAGTGCACGTCCAGCTCGAGGAATCGCACGCCCAGGTTCAACTGGTCCGTCAGACTGAGGAACTGGTTGCTTGTACGCATGTTCGAGTCAGAGTTCGACGCATTCAGATTGGCGTTGAAGAGCTGGTCGCGGTTGCCGTAGCCGCGCGCCTGGGTGATGACGCTGTTGTGCGTCGCAGGCATCTCCGCGTAGCACAGCGTCTCTGCGTACGACAAATTGCGCTGGTACGTTATGGCGCGTGCCACCCACGGCTCGATCAGCGCAGTGCCAGCCTCGCACACTTGGCTGCACACGTCGTCGCTATCGCAGAAGTTCACCAGCGTGCACGTCACATTTTCAGGGGAGACCGTCTTGCTGTCCGCGGCATTGCTGCTTGATGTTGAGCCAGTTGAAGAGCTCGAGCTTGCAATTGTAAAGGACGGAGCCGTGCAAGTGGAGCCGAAGCTGCAGCCCTGAATGGTGGAGTACAGCGCAGTAAAGTGCGACGCAGCGTTTTGGCGGCCCGTGATAAGAGTGAACAGCTCCGCCATTGAGTTGCCCGACAGATACGTCGCCAAGGCATCCACACTCTGCAAGAACGTGGACAGTCCCGAAGCGCAGCACGATGCCGCATAGTACGAAATATCTCCACTTGCGAGGCCGCTAGCAAGACTCGTTGTCTCCAGCGACGAGCAGACGTCGCTCTCGGAGGCAGCGAACAGCGGCACCCCCGCCTGAAAGATGATGGCACTAAGCAGAGAGGACTCGTCGCTCGTCACGACACCAGACAGGTAGGAGCTCAACGGTACAGAGCACAGCTGGTCATCGGCGCTCATGGTGGTGCACATGGTTTGGTGGAGGCCGTTGATGAGACTCGTCAGAGTGGACGCCAGCGTCTGCCCCGCAGGCACGATGAGCTTGGCCACCTCCAGATACCCGTTGAGCTCGTTGCAGCACGTGGCGTCACTGTCGACCAGCGATATGATCTCCGGCAGCAGCGCTTCAACGCACGGCCCGGCCTGCGTGTTCATGACGTTGCAAAACCCCTGCAACGTGCTGCTGTCGCCACTCCACGACGACAAGGCGCCGGACAGGTCCACGGAGCCCGAGCCGGAGCTGCTGGAGCTCACGGCGCCTGCCAGCAGCAGGTTCAGAACCTCAGTGAACGCCGCCGAGTCGTCCGAGCCTCCGCTCACCAGCGAGCTGAGCGTCGTGAGGTTACACTGCGAACCGGACGCCGCGATGGACGGGTAGAGCTGCGCCACGTTGGTGGCGATGCAACCTTGCAGCCCCGCGACTGACGGTAATGCCGACAGGTACGTGGACAACACACTGCTGCTGGCGCTGGCGTTGCAGGCCGCTGCATCGTCGGCCATGGCCGCTTGTTCTTGCAGCAGACGCTCGTAGACCTCCTGGTCGCTGGCACTCAGTTGTCGGTGCTGCGTTCGCAGTGACCATGCTTGGGTCGGGACAACTGCTGCAAATGTCGTTGCTAGCAGCAGTGCGAGCCATGCGCGATGCAGAACCATGCTTGCGCTGCGTCCTGTGTAGCTGCCCGCCGAAATGAAAGTGAGCAAAAGGGAGCCAGAAGAGGAGTTTCAGATGGCGAAAACCGTGTGACTTTTGATTAAAGCCGCGCTGAGCCGTTACATTCTGTTGCCGCTGAAATATTTGGTGTGGAGAAGTGCTGCTGTAACCTTCGATTAAGTCCGCGGGGTTTTGCCAGCCGATCGGCAGATACCACTTGCCGGCTGTACACGGTTCACGCAATCTTGAAGGCAAAAGGTGTCCACGAGATTTGTCATGGTTACGAAATACATGTACCGTATCGCCCCTGTCCTAAGCGAAGTTTTCTCCTAAGCGAATTTTTATTTTAACCAATGGCAGAGCCCAATTTTCAGCAGACGGTGGCAGCTAAAA